>PYHW01010656.1:2529345-2545519 GCA_013186435.1 Turdus rufiventris | reverse complement strand
CTCAAGAGACTTTGTTTGCAAGATGTCTGTGTAGCAAGTGAATTCATTACTTTCTTTGATTCATATTTATTTAAATACATGCTTTTTACTATGTGCATAATTTTAAAAAATTACTTTTATCTGTTTAGGTTATCTCTGATTAAAACAAGCCAAACAAACAAAAACCAAACCAAACAAAACCCAGACATGTCTAGCCATGACCCATCTGGCCATTTCTGAAATGTATGGAATATGAATTATTTGTGATGGCCCAAAACTGATTTTTTTTTTTTTCACTTTGAATATGACACCTTTAGCTTTAATTGAAAATCAGTATTAATTCCAGTATTGAATTGAATATGAGGATTGTGTTTGAGAGAAGGACATAATTCTATGGTAACTTATGAAAACTATTTTCATATTTAGTTTAATTTTTCCTTTCTCATTTTCTCTTTTTTAATAAGACAAGGATTTAGCAGTATTGTGATTGTTCTGTTTCCCTTTCATTATCTTGCTGTTTAACACAGGGTGGAGAACCCACGTTGAAAGAACAGTCTCTGAGGCAATTTCAACTGATTCTTGCATGTTTTCCAATACCATTGTTGCCTCATGAACAGACCCTGCTTTATCAAAATTTCAAAGTAACATCCATGGTTTCTTTGATTTGACCTTTAAAGTGTTATCGTGTCCTTCACTTCCATCATTTATTACACCAAGACCGATTCAGTCAACCAAGCCAACACAAAGTGACCTTGTTTTCACAGCTCAAAGCACCCGGCAATGCAAATTAATCACAAAAGTAAAAAAAAAAAAAAATAAAAAAGAAAAATAAAAAAAAAAATCTATTCTCTTAAATTTACATTGAACTGCAATAGCAGGAGTAATGCTCTAAACTTGGGATTCTGCCTCTAAAAATTATCATTCAAAAGCTCTTGCTTCTTCTTTTGAAGAAAATGGAATATAAAATTTTAAAAACGGTCTGGAAAGATTCATTACTGATTATTTGAATAGTCCTGGCCCTCGGTCAGTATTGTGCCAAGCAGACTTGGATGTGGGGATGAAGCAATTTGTTCTGGAAGGTCTGACAGTTATCACACTGGCCTTTACCCATTACTAATGGAAATTTTTTCCCAGGCTCAGTGCTTTCTTAAAGGAAAGGAGCTCACACAGGACATCATTATTGAATATATGGTGACTCCACCCCTTCCAAGTCACTCTGCTGCATTATTTTACAAGTATCAAGCCACACAACCTTAAATTACAACTGGCTGCAGTTCTTCAGTATCTTTGATTGTGAAAGATCCTGACTGATGAAACTTTCTTATAAAGTTTGTATAAAATAAACAACATCCATCTCCTTTCTCTGAAAACAAGCAAAACTTGTGACCCACCTAAATAAATAAATAAATGCTACCAAAGATTATATTCTCCAAACTAATCATTCTTTTGGTATGAAATAGTAATTTTTAATCTATAAAATAAATTTTATTTCATACACTCACATTTAGCTGAAGATTGTGTATGTGGAACAAACTACCTGGGATCAATTCTACCATTGGAAGGAATGGAGAGAAGAAAGAGAGTCCATAGCCCATGACTAAATCCTATATTTCCTGTGCTTTTAAATGGCTGACATCTTTTTTTATACAGTAATAGTGCTGCAGTGGAAAGAGTTGTTTAGCAGTTCAGTCTGTTCTCTTCAAAAAGATTAACTATTGCTTCTTTCATAATGAGACAAGGGTTTTTTTCTTCTTGGAATGCAAAGACAGCAATTATTTCTGTAAAACCACCTGTATTTTATGCACACATATTTTTTCAGCTGCTTGAGATGGAGTGTCAGATGTAAGAAGGTCTGAAAACATAATGGATCATTACACATTAATTTCTCTTGCAACTGTGAAAACATCAAAAGTTTTTTTCTTGAAAGATGCATTTCTGATATCTCCAATTACAGAAATAACAAAGTATTTCCAGTAATTTTTCACTTCTACACACTTAAAATGGGAGTAATCCACTTGTTGCTTAATTACTTTCAAGAAAGCAATGAATTCACACAAGAAAATTTTGGGAAACTGGAAAAAATGTGTGGAAAATATAAGAACATCCATAGCTAATATTTTAATTTTTTTTAATGTAGCAAATAATTAGAAAACCTAAACTTTTAGAAAAAAATCTGCTTACAAATACTTTAAAAGTGGAAAAAAACTAAAGGTGCAAAAGTTACATAAATAATTATTATTGGTTCTTGAAGGTGATATAAAAAATGGTTCATGCTAAAATAGAACTAATGAAGTTTATATAATGTAGACAGTGGGGTGGAAAAAGAGATCATGTCACAGCAGGAAAATGGAAGAGAATGGGAAGGGACTTAAGTACACACTAACTCCTTAGTAGGTGACTTTAGAGATTTTGTAAAACATGTGACTATTATAAATTAGGTAGTAATCTGAGTCACCACTTTCAAGACAATTGCAGTGCCTTCCCAGGAAATTATTAATTCATTGAGCAGTCTGACTTAGAATCACAGAGATACAGAATGGTTTGGGTTGAAGGGGAACTTAAAGACCATCCAATTCCAAGCCCTTGCCTTGGGCAGGAGCATTTTACTCTGGATCAGGGTGCTCCAAGCCCTGTCCAACCTGGCCTTGGACACTGCCAGGGAAGGGAAGTCAGCAGCCTCCAATCTATACCAGGACCTCTCCACTCTGACAGGGAAGAATTTCTTCCCAATATCCCATCTAACCTTACCCCGTCAGCCTGAAGCCATTCCCACTTCTCCAAGCCCTTGTCCAAAGTCCCTCTTTAGCTTTCTTGTCACTTCAGGCACTAAAAGGTGCTTAAACATCTTGAATTAAGCCTTTTCTTCTCCAGGCTGAACACCCCCAATTCTCTCAGCCGGACCAAACCCATGAATACAGCCTGGGAGTGTGAGAGACTGAGATTTTTGGACTTGTAGAATTAACTGTACCATTGCATTTTCAAATGGAAAACTAGAAAAAAATACATTTATGCCATGAAAAACCCCAACCATATTGCAGAATTAAGCTACACATTGAGAGTCCTCAGGCTGAAACTCAAAATAAAATTAACTCTTGCTGTGCCTTCAAAAGGTTTTATGAAATTCCTAGGGAAAAGTGTAATAAAATATATTACAGTGGATAACCATCATTAAACAATGCCTAAAAGGTTGTAATAATGCCCATACAGTAAGAAAAATGATAGATCTCTGGAATGATGCTCAAAATGAGATATTATTCCTTTTTTTTCTATGGTTCCCCTGTTATTTATCCAGCTGAAAGACAGAGAGAACTGCTGGTGATCTCATATGTCAGGATGTTCATCCTTAAAAGGCTTACTCCAAAGGACATGCCCTGTCTTCATCTCAGACATCTCTGTGCTCCTGCAACGTGGGAAAAATAGTGAGACACCTTCAGAGTGGCTTAAAATAGAGAAACTTTCTGTCCGTGAAACTGTATAAAATTAAATAAGACCCAATTACTCTCTCTTCATTTGAGGTAACATTTTTTGTTTACTTTTGTGCAAGGCTACCTGCATTCACTATGTGACAGCTGTTAGGGAGCACTTTTTCTGTGGTTATAACCAAAAACAAGGTTAGGAGGTGTTTGCAGGCACTAAGAATATAAAAAATGGTCAAGTCTGCACCATTAATACACTGAGGAATGAGGACCAGCAGCGGTGATTTCCATGAATGTCTGCATTTTGCCTCAGAAATCCCTGAAACTTCAGTCTAGCCTTGCTTCCTTTTGGCCTTGCTGTGCATCTTAAAAACTGACCTTGTGTCTCAAGTAAATCATGTTGAAACATTCTGGAACGATACAGTGTGCTTTTACATAGAATTATATAATATCCTGAGTTAGAAGGGACCCACAAGGAACATCCAAGTCTGACTCCTGGCCCTGCACAGGATCCCTCCAAGAATCCCACCCTGAGAGCTCTTCCCTTTTCCATCCCTGGATCAGGAAAATGGGTTTGCAAAAATCATTGTCGTCATGGGAAACCTGTAATTCCAGCCTCGCATTGCTCAGCTGCAGTGGATGGTCTGTAATGGCTAGAAAATATTAGAATAAAAACTGCATGCCTGAAGTTTTTGGCAAAATAGGTGTTTTTCTCTCAGATTCGTTGCTTGTATAAGTTGTGCTGGAATTTATGCACACCCTGAAATGCAGAGGGATGTCACAGCCCACTGCATGCAGGCAGATGATTCAATCCATCAGGCTTCAGCCTTTGATTAAAAGCTTTGGGAATTTGCAGGTGTTCAATTAGTCACCAGAGGGAGCCCATATTATGTCATAAACACAATAAGGACAGAGTGAAAAGAAGGTGAGGGGAGAAAACCTTTAGGGAGACACAGTTGAGAGACTCACCCTTGTTCCCCTCTCCTCCCTGAGTTTGTTGTTCAGGGTGGGGTGTTTTTTTTCAGCAATGTTGTATTTTATAGAGTAAATTTTAAAGAGGATGAGCACAAACACTCTCTCTCTCTCTTTTTTTTTTTTATTTTTTTATTTTTTTTTTATTTTGCTGATGTGCTAAAGGATGCTGGCAAGGAATCCACTTTACTAATATATGTTAATAAAGGTCAGATGTCATGGTCTTATCACAGACCCACTTTCATGACACAAAACATATCTGGATAATCAAACACGATCAAAAAGAACACGAGATTAGACAGTTTATCTATTCATCTGTTATAAGAGGATGTTGGGATAATGCAGGATTTTATAAATTATGTTTTCACTGGGATTTCTTCTCATGGCAAAACCCACCACAATGTCCTGGGAAACAGCTTGCTGTGAATTGCAAGGAGAGTTTTGTTTATTCCTGTTCTAGGCAGATACTCTCTCATCCCTTTAGCTTCAGCGTTCCTCCATCACCTTATCAACAGCAAAAACCATTTTACAGAAGTGGTATTTTTTGAGAATGTGCTGTATCTCTAACAAATCACTGATTCTATTTGGATCTCTTCCCGAGTTATTTACCAGGGAAATGGCCTCAAATGTATCACATTTGATTTAGCAGTATTTGCCGTTAGTATTCTCTGTAGAGAATTCTTTGTTTTGCTAACAAAGTGAAGGGGGGAAAAAGAAGGGGAATTTAATACATTTCTAAGTCTTATTTATAAGATTGTAATGGTAAAATAACCCAGCTTTGGAATCAACTAGAAGTTTTTATATTAATATATTATCTGTCTCTAATATTCTGGTAGACACTCCAGTCTTTAGGGGACTCTGGCATTGTTATAGCCTATATCAGTTTTCCTACATTCACACATTAATTCTCCTGCAGAGATCTACAAATGATCAGAGTATTTTAAAAGTCCTTGTTTTTTAGGAATGATTCATTGCAGGTCGAGCTGTCTTCCTGCCTAATAGAAGCTATTGCCCTCTCTGTGCCTTCACCCTTTAATTGCAAGGCAATTAAATTCCCCACTGTTTGCAGTATCTGTGTCCAAAATGAGTCATCTTATCACATCACCTTTCCTTTTTTATTTTTTTTTCCTTTTGCTATATGCATAGGAAAATGTAGTTTAATAATTGTTTGTCCTCATGGAACTGGAGGTTTCTCCATTAATTTCTATTTTTCTAACCTTTATCCCTTAGTTGATCAGGGCTTTCTTGCATCATTTCATGGAAGATAAAATAGAATTTCTGTTTCTCACCACAATGCCCTAATTTTTGGGATGTATCCAATGACACCACATAAAAAGGATAAAGTATGTCTGTGACTGATAAGCATTGATTTTAAGAAAAAGATATTCAGTCTTCCACAAGGCTGGTACAGAATGCCCACCATTTAATTCTAGATAGGATCTGAAGCATTTCAAGGAACATCATTGCCTAAAAGGAAAAAAAACTATGTGAGATGATGTGGGTGCTGTCACACGGACTGCAAAGGGCTTTGTCCAAGGGGGCCTTGGGGCACAGCTCTGGAACCTGCACTGAAGTGAAGCCATGTTCATGAACAGGCAGAAACTTTGGTCATGGCTCTCATGGTGCATTGGAAACTTGTTCAGTTTCACCTGGTGCCAGAGATATCGGAGCAATGGCCAGGGAACAACAATCAGGTTTGCTCCTGTGGTCTGCACTCCGTATCTGTGCATTAGAGGTGGGACACAGGGGTGAAATCAGGACTAGCACTGCCCTTTCCCAAGTCAGGGACTTTCTGCAGAGTGAAAAGAAAAATCCCCTTTTCTCAGACCTAAGTACCTGGATTCCAATATAGAGGTACTAAAGAAGGGGCATGGGTAGAAAAGAGCTTCTCTAGTTCACACCAATCATTCATCAGGAAAACTCCATACAGCTGCTGTATCAGGATGCAGTTATCCTGGATACTTCCTGCCCTGGTTCCTCTGCAGTGAGATGCTCAGGGCAGCATTATATGAGCTTTCTTAAAATCTTTTGGCTTTTTAGCATTTGTGACCTACCTGCATTCTCTGCAACTGTGCTGCACAAGCTCAATGTTTCTGTTACAAGATCCTCCACTTTTGACTCAGGTTTATGTCATCTTTTTCTTGATGGATTCATTTGAAAGCCAAACATTCTTGGCCTCTAAACCTGTTGGTGAACATGTTTTTTTTTATTATTATTTATATAAATGCAAATATGTCATAAGAACCAGCCAATCCCTGCAGTAATCTCAGCCCATTTGGAGAAGAGCTTTTGGGGACAGCATTCAAATGAAGTGACATGCCAATAGTGACATTCAAGTGCAGTGGTAGAGGCAGAAATAGAAGCTGTTTTTTATTTTCTGAATTGTTTCTGCATTGGGCCATATCTCCCTTTCTGAGTTATCCCTGACCTCTGAAATATTTGCTTTGCCTAAGTTCTTATATTACTGTAAGTTTTGCAAAATACAAAGGCACTGATTTCTCTGAAAACAGTTTGAAACCATGTTCAAGCCTCTTTCTGATTCCTGTCCCAGCATACCACTGGACCAGCTGTCCTTTCCTCCCACCAAAGCTTTGGGGGCCAGCGAGGGAGAGAAAACTGTTGAATATATTATTTCTTCTTAAATCCTGTAATTAATAGAGTTTGTATATTAAAAACTCAGGCAGACTTCCACTCCCAGTCCCATCATTTAATGCAGTTTATATATCTGCATTAGCATGCTTGCTCACTCAGCAACTTTCCACCATATTTCCCTCAGTATCAAGAGTATTGCCAGCATTTGCCAGGATGGCACTGAATTAAGGTTATTAGCTGCCCTTGCTGTTTCTTCTAAACTTCTTTGGCTTTGGAAGCTCCTAATCAAATGCTTAAAAGTTATTTCATTGCAGCCTTCTGAGATGGTATTTGCTTCTTGTAAATGCACTTTTCCTTTCCTGAGTAGTCAGCACATCTCCCTCTCATGGCAATATGCACTCCTAAGAGTGCCAGTGGCCAAACTTTGCAGCACTTCTGAGGGTTCCACGAGGCAATAAATTGAATATAGCAGAGTATGTGAACTCTTGCAACTCCTGGCTATATATATTATAATGAAGTGGGAGATGTGCTGATTATCACATAATACAGATGCATTATGTACAGAATAGGCACCAAGAGGGAAGAACGTGCTTTGGTTTTATCACTCACTATTATGAGAAGGAAAGGACCCAAGTATGTATAATTATAAACTGCAAATGTCATGCCTCCTCTCCCTTCTTCCATCATCCAGAAAAATCAGCACATTAAGAAGGAAGCAATGCCCTGGATCTTGCCTATTAGCCTCACAAAATCAGGGAACAAAAAGTTCACAACTACTGTCTGCAGTAAAAGAACTTCTATATCTCAGGAGTTAAGTTCTGATTTTAGTTCTCATGGTACTTATGAGAAGAAGAAATATGATTGACCTAGTGAAGGTTCAATATCTAGTAGTGGTCAACAGCAGCTGCTTCAAAAGTAAATGCAGAAAATGGAAACAAAGTTTAAGGGAATGAATCAATCAAAGCATCTTTCTTGACATTGACACAAAATCCTCAGATTTCAATTGAACCATACCTAACTAGCCCCCAAAGTTATAAACTTTATAGCTTAGCCATTACATTTCTGTTCCTTTCCTTTAGCACCACTTTCTACATGTGCATATTCATGAAGTGGTGACTTCCAGAGGGAATGGCCTTTTAGAGCCATCACTGACTAAATCTGAAAAAAATCCCCCAATGTATTATGAACTCACTGTCCACCTCTGAATGAAATCTTTTACAGACAGGGTGCTTATGATGTGTGTCCTTTTCTTATTCTACTGCTCAAATGAATTCATTTTGTTCCTTAAAGCAAGTGAAAATCCATGTCTGCAAACTGTATTGAGGTCACTCTCCTAGTAAAGATGTGTTTCACTTGCCTATCCATTTTCAGCTATTCACACTGCTATGCTTTGTTTTCTCCTTCAATTTCTTAATGTTTTGTTTCCTATCTTTGTCTTTTATTATATTTAAGAAACCTTTTATGTTTATCTTAATATTCTTCCTCAGTACTGCTTCATTATTCCTATTTGTACTGTCAATGCCCTCTTTATAGTCCCTCTGTTTCCTCACATAAAATTCTAACAATACTGCAGATCTTTTCTTTCCTATAATTTTTTAAAGCTCTGTTATGCTTTCATTTAACTTAAAACACATATCAGTCATCCTCCCCAGTGAAGTTTAATACCTGGTTTTACATAATGGCATATTCTCCTTTTAAGCTCACTCTATCACCACTAACATTTCATTAATTTTGTCAACTTTATCTCTCTCTAATAAGAATTGTCGGTTTACATTTTTTTTTAGGAATTCTTCCCTGTGAGGGTGGGGAGGCTCTGACACAGGGTGCCCAGAGAAGCTGTGGCTGCCCCTGGATCCCTGGAAGTGTGTAAGGTTGGATGGGGCTTGGAGCAGCCTGGGATGGTGGAAGGTGTCCCTGCCCATGGCAGGGGATGGGATAAAATGGGTTTCAAAGTCCCTTCCAGCCCAAAACCACTCTGTGGTTCTAAGGTTCTATGATTAATGCCATTAAATGTAACTTTTTATAAATTTCATTAACCCGTGTTCCTATTCAAAATACTATCCAGCAAGTGAAATTTGAAACTGCAATTTATCAGTCAGTGATGATCATTATGACAATAATAAAAATAATTGAAAATAAAATAAAATAAAATAAAAACAATCATTAGTAGCATTAGCATTAGTATTAGTATTAGTATTAGTATTAGTATTATTTCTGAAATAGACTAAGAATCAAATCCTTTATCACAGCCTCTTCATTTGACATTACAAGTGTTATTTTCTGGTATCTCTTAAATATAGTTTTTTTTCTCTTTTTATCTCTTGATCCTTAGATCAACAATTCATTTGCAGTAAATTTAAGTCCTCAATTGTTACTGTGATTTTAGATCTTTGAGAACATCTTGTGACCTTAGATTGAAGCATGATGAATATTTTCTGTTGTGTTAGTCAACAGCCAATAAATCAGCCCAAACCCTTTCTTGAAATTCTCTAACAGAACTGCAAAAACTACAATTCATTTATCTCCACTTTTTTTTTTTTTTTTTTTCATTACTGCCCTAGAGAATATAAGGAAAGCTGAATGTTGATTAAGGTACAATAAATCCAACAAAACAGGATTTCTAACAGAAATTATCAAAGATCTCAGATCTCAAAGGGCAAAAATCAGCATAATTTCCCAGAAGCAGTATTGATAAATAGATTGGCCCTGGCTGGGGATGCAGTTCTGGATTTGTATAGTGGTTTTTAAGCCATGAAGTACATTGCCCACGTGCCTTTCTGGGTGTTTGCCTTATTTGTTCAGTATTTTTTGAGGCTGTTGACCAATTCCACCCAAATCTAATGGACAGTGTGGAGTCTGCAAATAAATTGACATACTATAAATCCTGCCTTTGTTTTCCTGCCTTTCAAATTAAGAAGTTGGATAGAGTAGAACCACCCTATTGATTCCTCTGGTAAGGACAAAGTTCAGCTCAATCCTTATTAGACAGCAGAGTATGTACTTTCACATGGGACATTATGACCAGAAAAAGGGAGATTTAGCTGAAATTTGAAGCTTACTGGGCAGCTCAGACACAAAGCAATACAAAAACAGTCTTTATTAGTTCCAATTTGCTTAAAATTTGAAGAATTTCATGGTCGTGTGATAGTAGCATCCCTTGTCTTTGGGCATCTAATGGCTACAATTCTTAAATCTAGCTTCCAGGAGCTACAGCTGCCTACGAACTTGTGAGTGCTCAGGTTCCTTGAATTCAGCTTCAAGGAACCTGAATTGAGTGCTTACTAAACGAACAGAAATAAATTTACACAGGAGATCAGTGACAGGACAGGACAAAATATCCTCAGGTTGTGCCAGGGGAGCGTCAGGTTGGACATCAGGAGGAATTTCTTCACTGGAAGGGTGGTCAGGCATTGGAACTGCCCAGGGAGGTTTGGAGTCCCCATCCCTGAGATTGTTCAAGGAATGTCTGATGTGGCACTCAGTGCTCTGGGCTGCATGACAAGGTGGGGATGGGTCAAAGGTTGCACTTGGTGTTGGAGATATTTTCCGACCTAAAATACTCTGTGATTCTGCAATTATAAAATGCATTTTTCTCCTATTTTAACTGAAAAATTACTGGCATATTTCATAGTCCATTTTCAATGAAGCTTTTCTGTAGCAATGCACAAAATGAGTTTTCCACACTTAAAGCATTTACAGTACTAATAAAGAGGAAAGCACATTTGATGAGACAGCTTTGCAGAGAGTCATTGAGCACTCATCTCCAATTTGTGTTTTTGATGCTTTCCCACAGTGTTAGCAGAGGCCCTCAACAAAACTCTCAGAAGAAACACATTATTACATCTTCATTCAGCTGAAACTATGACAATTCACAGGAGCCCCATTCTGCACACAAGACATGGCAGGGAAAGAAGAGCAGGATTAGAATCAGGGCTCTAGGAACACCAGCAGAGGGGAAATAACACATACATTGCAAACGTGGTGGGGTTTTGCAAGAGAAATTAATTAAAATCCATAAAATTGACACTTTGATGTGAGGAACAAAGCTGCAGGGTGGAAAATCTCTGTTCTAAGTTAGGATGAGAAGGAATGTTGTAGGACTTCTGTTTATTTTGTAGTGTTTCTTGGGATACAGTTTTAACTGCGGAATGATGCGTCATCTGAAGGTATTTCACAGCAGTGTGACATCACTCTGGGGTATGTTAATTATGTAATACTGGCACTAAGGCAAAATTATGATGGCTTTCCTCATAATAGTACACTGTTAATTAGAGCTCTCAAACGAGGAGGGGTTATTGTTCATAAAGCTTTGTCAGAGAGAGAAAATGAGTATTTGTCCTGACTGCAGGGTGCCCAATGTCTTTGTGAATAACTAATCTGGGATAATAAACACAACAGCAAAGGCAGGAGAAAGCAGGAGGATGCAGATGGTACCATCTGACAATGCCTTGGGTCCAGGCTCTTTACAGTATTGTGTGGAAATTCTCTGTAATCAATTTAAAGATCATAGAATTATTTAGGTTGGGAAAGACCTCTAAGGTCTTTGAGTCCAACCATTTACCCAGCACTGCCAAGCCACCACTGAACCAGGTCTCTAAGTTCAGCATCTCTGTGAAAACCTGTGAAATAAAATCTCACACACACACCTCTTTCAATAACTACATTCAGACTAGAAAATGGGATAAGTATATAAATACACTCCCAGAGACATTTAGTTCAGCTTGGCACACACATTCATTGTCCTGCCAATACTTCCACCTTCAGCGGTAAATTACTGCTTTCAGCAGTGAGATGGTCCCTTTGCATAAAAGAAGTTGTTCTTCATCTTCTCCAGTCATCCAGCAATTTGTGCTGTTGAATTTTTTGGGAAAGGCTTCCAGCAAGTGGTGAAATTCAGTACCTGAAGGATCTGAATGAAGGACTGTTGTACTGGAATTACATCTTCTGTGTCAGCACAAGGGGTAGGAAAAGGCCCCAGACTTTGCTGCTTCATTGCTAACTGGCTGATAATTCCAGATTTACTTCCTCCCATATGCTGTGTAGTACAGAAAATGGTACAGAGTGTGTCTAGAGATTGTCTTGGTTACACATCATGCTGAATTCAGTGCAGCAATTCACAACACTGAGTAGCTAATCTTGTAGCTCCCTACCTAAGGAAGCAGGACCTCTGCCTGGGAAGAGAGACAAGTAAAAAAAAAAAAAGTATAGCAGTTCACTTAATTTTCAGGTGTAATGATGCTTGAAAAAGTATCTTGACTTCTAATTATTTTTTTTTATTTGCTTGTTATTACATTCTGGGTGTTTCTTTGTATCTTGCCTAGTAAATAGAATCATTATTATATAAGTGCAACATAATACTACTGCTCATGCAGCAGCCAATACACAGCGTGTTGGTTTTATTAAAATTCAAACCTAGATGTCTGCTGAGTGTTGGAAAGTACATTACTAATGTAACTGAATTGATTTTGTTGAACCCATTGAAGGTGAAAGCATTGGGCATAATTTGTCTACATTCCTGAAAAAAAACCACCCACATTTGAGACAACAGATCCATTTATAAAGCCAGACAGCAGAAACCAGAGTGAACAATGTCCTGGAAAACAGACAAAAAGGTCAGTTAAAGGAAAACACACAGGATAAAATCTGATTATGTTCAGGTTGGTACAAAGTGCAGTATTAAAATAATTCTTAGTGTCGTCTTTGTAAGGACTGTGCCAAAGTTTATTAATCTCAGTATTTCATGCTTTGTTCTTCCCACTTTACTAAAGATCAGATGCTGGCTGTGTGCATTAACCTTTCAAGGTTGGTCCCAGGTATGTACTTCCTATAAAATAAGAAAAATGCATTCTTTTCATCTCCTGTCCATCAGGACTACCAGAATACAGCTCATTCCACCTTGTCATCACTCAGCACAGAGAAAAAAGAATGGATGAAATAAAATCTTAGCCAAAATTTTTCAGGAACACATAGCAAACTAGTGTGTGTTGGTGAGGTGCAAACCCAGTGGAGTAACTATCCTAAGCAGGTATCCATGAAATACATCTGCATTTCTGGATCAGCTGCAAGCAGAACTGCCAAAGTACACTTGACTGGTAAGAATATTTCCTGCCCAGTTCATGACTACCCAGAGAAATTTGTGAACACATAAGAGTGTCTTTTTGTTGGATACAAAATGTGTGTTAATTATGGGGGAAAAAAAATGGAAGTAGGGAAAAAAGTGCAATTTAATATTTTTGAGATGTGTGCTGTGAAAAAATTCAGCCATCCTTGACCTATGTGTCTGATGAAAAACTAAGTGGGAGGATGAATTCTGATAGAGAGATAAGATGCTGAGAAAAGAAAGGAGTAGATTGAATAATGTGTCTGGGATTGTAACTAATTCAGAAATAAGTCATGGACTGAAGTGTAACCAAGGACTGGAATATAAATAGTTTGAGCAGAACAATGGGAGTCTGGAGTGGAAGCAAAGTGACAGGGTCAGTAATGGAAGGAAATACAAATGAACTCCAAAGCAAGAAAGATGAATGGAGAAAAGATAATTTCAGGAGCATTACAGATCTGTGGAAATACACTGATCAGAAATGCAGCATCAACATTAGGAAAATGCAATACTTTTGGATAAGATTTTGCTGTGAACAGAAATCAATTTTAAGTCAGATCTTTCTCCTTCCATATAAAATCAAATGGACCTCTTAAATGCCTTAGGGTAAGAGATGTCTTTGTTATTTGATTAATTGCTGTGTTTCATCTATGTTTTAGCTCATTGTGCCTTTGTTATTTTCAGGGGGTTTTTTTGTTGGTTTTTTAATGCTTGACTGATGCAAAATTTCCTAAAGAGGTTGTTGGTCCTGTTACTGAATTGGAACAACTTGGCCTTGAGGAGATGCAGCAGAAAGTTCTGGATACACAAACTAGAAGACTTCATAATGATGAGGGATAAGAATACCTCTAGTCAGTCCATTTATTTCTTTTCAATGTGCTTATAAAAACTTGCAGAACAGCTGTGATGACATTACAGAACACATCAGTGAGAACAGAATTGTGTCAGATCATTCTCTGACACACCCTAATGGTGTCAGGACTGAGGTCTGTGTTTCAGGTGTCTGTGTCTCCAAAAGAAACCCAGACTATCATGTTCTCATTCTGTCAGAAGAATTCATGGCTAATGTAGGAGACTGAGGCAAAAAATGGCAAAAAAAAGCTACTCTGTGTTATTGAAGGACTCTGTATTAGGAGCTGGATCTAAAAAGCACTGCCCTTGGATCTCAGACAAGTGTGGAATTCTTTCAGGGAAAAAGCACCATGAAATCTTGCATCTACCCTGCCATTAACATTGACTATCTCCATTATGCAGAAGGACTCAATGAACTTTGTTCTCAAATCTCTTAACTTTAGGAAATGAAATAAAGTTCAGAATAAAATTATAAATTACAAAAGTGTTTTGTCTACTTAGAATATTCTCTTCTCAGCAAATTTTGTCTACTTTCCTACTCTCTAAGAGCAAATATGTTGGAGCTCCTCAAGAATAACAAGCTGCTGTACTTTCAATTTTACATGTGCCTTGCTTAGAAAATCACATTATTTTACAAGGAATAAAGCCAGGAGGATAATATCTTAAATCTTCCCCCCTGAGTTCCAGAACTCCTCCAGTTTTGTAATATTTATTAAGTGTTTTGTAAATTCACTCCACATTATAACCAGTGTGTCCATATCACATGTCAGTCACACACTGGGATACATCCATGCCACAATCAGGCCCAGGATAAAAAGCCAGGTACACTTCCACTTTTGGAATGCTTTCAAAGCAGATCAAGCTTAAGAGTGGAGAGAAACCAAAAATATGCTGAGTTGGAAGAGGCCCACAAGGATCATTGAATCCAACTCTTAGCCCTGAACAGGAGACTCCCAGAAACCACACTGTGTGTCTGAGAGGATTTTCCAAAATGCTGTGGTCTGTGGCATGGCTCAGAGTGTGATGGGTTTTGTTTGTCAAGCTCCACAGCACTTTGTAGAGTTTTTTTAAACTAAACTTTCAGGCTCAAAGGGGTTGGCTTAGGAGGCAATAGGGAGTAGAAAGACCCCAGTTATTGTAATTCTTGTATCATGACACGAGGAAAAGATGGGTGATATAAAAGATCTTTCTTCTCCTCTGCAAGGTAGGAGGCTGGACATGCAATTAAATTTAATAATGAAATGAAATCTGATAGGATGGGCAAAGAAGAGTCATGAAGGAGGTTGAAGGAATGCATCCAAAGCAGGAAAAGCTGTCAGACCTTTGAACAGGGTTTTCTTACACTGCCTGCTGTTTCAGCCTTCACAGAAAAGCTGTTTTTGGCAGCTCCCCTCAGTGCTTCCCTGACCATTCTCCTACCCATGTCAGGGAACACAACTCAGATAAGGATCAAGGGAAAAAAACCCAAACTATCATAGTTCGACAACATTTGTTGTCATTATGAAGATTGCACATAACCCATAGATCTCTCACTCCCAAATCTGTTGAGTAAAAAAAAAAAAAAAAATTAATATAAATATATATTCTTTTGAAAATTTCCTCTTAAAATGGGATAGATTTTTAAGCCCTGAAGTAGTGAACACATCCCCTTTATAATAATGGTCAAGAGGCTTCACACAGTTGGTTTGCACAGATTTATATTTCTGTAGAGCTGTCTTCTATGGACCCCACTGAAAATACTGCCCACCAGATAGTATTGTCTTTCTCAGAATTTTCAGTAAATTAATCAAGTGTGGAAAATGATGTTTTTTCAGAAGAATAATCCCTGCATGATTTATCATGTTGGTTTTTCACTGTTTGCAAGTTTGTTCCAATGCTGGTTTGAGTGTTTGTTTGAACAAGCACACAGAATCGATATTATTGGAAGAGTTTGTGTTCCTCACCTGCTTCATTTTCTAGGACTGTACACACACAACACTATCCACCTTTCTACCTTCCACAAACATTAAAAAGAAAGATTCTGTTTGCAGTCAAGATATGTGAACAAATAAAAATGTTTATTCATGAGATCAGACAGGTGTTCAAGAGATTTCCCAAGAGGTAATCAGGAGACTGAAACCCAGTTTCCAGAGTGAAGAATCACAGAAGCACTTCTGTAACCATCCTGTCTTTACCTTCCTATGGGCTTGTCTCTTTTACGTTGTAGCAGGAACTTATTGTAGAATTAACTTGTTTTAATTACAGTAATTTCACGATTATAAGC
>PYHW01010656.1:2492437-2528973 GCA_013186435.1 Turdus rufiventris | reverse complement strand
TTTGTAGCATTGTATTTCTATTTTAATTTCCCTAGTAAAGAACTGTTATTCCTAATTCCCATATCTTTGCCTGAAAGCTCCTTGATTTCAAAATGATAATAATTTGGAGGGAGGGATTTACATTCTCCATTTCAAAGAGAAGCCCCTGCCTTTCTCAGCAGACACCTGTCCTCCAAACTAAAACCGCAACTTTTCGTTCTTTGTCCATATATAAGCCGCACCTGATTATAAGCCGCACTTTGGGTTCAGGCCAAAATTTTAGTCAAAATGGTGCGGCTTGTATTCGTGAAATTACTGTAGTTTTTTCAGCCTCCTGCCACATCCCAATTACAGACATTACCTCCTATCCATGTTGTGCTTAGTTTTGCACACTGCCAAAAGAGAGGAGGGTTAAAGTATCTTCTGAGCAGAACCAAGTGCAATCAGCTCTGGTGGGTTATCCCACTGGCAAAACACTGAAACACATGGAATTAGCTAGAGCCTGGCAAGCCTTAGGAGCACAGATCAGCACGAGATTCCAGACCTGACTGGAATATCTCTATTCCATGCTCTTAGGAATGAAAGGGGATCGCTAACCCCGCCTGGTGCTGACCCTGACAGACCTGAGCCAGCTTGGCTCAGCTGTGTGTGTTCTGTCTTCATCCCCAACACCTCAGCTCTGGCTGCTGCTGAGGATTTATCACTGCTGCATTAATGCAGCTGAGCTGTTCCTTGACCCGAGCTGTCGCTGTGAGTTATGGGACCCAAGCAGCAGGAGATTTATCCCTTCTGTTTTATTGGGTGTTTGATGTTTTGAAAAGGGAGGACTCCTGTTGCCCCACTCTGAAAGGGCTTTATATTCACTTGCCTGGAGCCAGCTGTTGTGTTTTGATGTAGTTCCATTGAAGTTGGTGGAGTTATGTCAGGAAACCAGGTTACAAGGGAAAAGATTAAATGCCACGTACTTATTTCATATTGCTCTTGATCTTTTGTTAACATCTTATAGACTATTTCCACATTTGCTTTGCTAAGGAGATGTATTCCAAGCATTTCCTTGGAACAAAAAGTTAGAGGGTTTCCTACTAATACATATGAAATAAACGATTTTATGCAATTTGAGTTTGAAAAACGTTAACAAAGGTACAAACAAATGGTGCTGAATTCAATTAATGTCACATGGTTTTTCTCCTTTATTTATTTAAACCCCAGATGTCTGTTTAAATAACTTGTTCCTGCTCAACAATATCTTAACTATATTATTTTTAATTTGGTATGGTTTTGACTTGTACAGACAGCTAATTTTCAAGGAAATAATCTATAATTTTGGAATAATATGTCAGTTCCAGATTGAGTTTTTTAAGCTGCAATACTGAGTTAGTACTTTTTGGTAAAAAGTTTTTAATCCACTATACACTTCACATTGAACCAATAAACTACAATAGTTTTTAAATTTGAATTCTTCTTGTAATTACCAGTGCTAGCCACAGAAAAGTAATATACTGAAGAATGGCATTTGCCAGTTGTTCAATACTAGTAGTAAAGAAAAAAATAGGTTTTAAAAGTCAAAGTAAATATACAATTAAAGTGTCAATATGAAAAAAAAAATGTATGTAAATATAAAACTAAAATTTCAATGTAAACAGAAAACAAAAGAAAGTATTTTCATTTGGAAACATTGTATTTCTCTGTGGTCAACAAAATTCCAGCCAATTAGCAGTGTAAAAGACCAATCTGACCTTCCATCAATGCTCAAAAGTAAAAAAAAAAAAAAAATTGCAACTCATTCAAAAGTTGGCTTTATAACATGTAGACAGTGTGACTACAATGAGGACTTCAGCACAAAAAGACCTAAAAGAAGGATAGAAATGGAGTGCTGCTATCTGTACACAGCAGAAGGTTAACTTTACAATGCTTAATAGCAGCCCCAATTGGAATTGTGTCAGAGAGAAGGAGAGCAAGAAGAACCAAACCCCTGGGAATTCATGAACTGATTGCCCCTTGTAGTTGAGGGAAATCTATTTGCAGAAACAAATTGACCTTGCCAGCGAGATAGAGACACAGATGTTAAATGATGTAACCAGGCTCCAAATCTGCTGAATCACATGTGGCTCTTGCAGCAGCGAAGAAAGTGGCAGAGGCTGTTTTTGCTAGCAAAGGACATTTTTATTGGAATGGAAGTGTCTCTACTGAATCCTCAACAGATGTCTAATGCGAAAAATGGGTTTATTAAAAGTCTATTGTCCAACCTGTAGAAGACATGTGAGAGACTGAAATCATTAATGGTTTAAATGTTACTAAAATCATCAGGGGACTTTTGCCCACTGCAGCAAAATGCAAGGAAAGCTGCTCATCTGTGACTGCTGAAGCCACCCCTCCCCAGATACACTCCTGACTGGAATTTGGGCTGTGACAGGAGCTTGGAACAAGATAAAGGTTGTCACTGCTTTCCATAGAGGGTTGTAATAACATGGAACTTGAAAAACACAGATCCAAGCTGTTTTTTCATGTTTTCATGTTTTTAGAGGACTTTTTTTCCAAAATTAATAATTCCGTGTGAAACCTCATATTTCCTCACACAAAAAAACTCATTTTGCAGGAGAAATTAGATCACAGTACCCACAGGATGCCTGTAGTATTTTTAGTAAACTAAGGATGTGCTGGATTGCAAAGTTCTAGATGAACTGTAAGTGTATTTAGACCAGTCTGTGGAAGAGAAATCCATTGACAATCCCTAAATGCAAAACCTGTGGTGGAACCTATGCAAATACCTGTGTCTGGAAGGATATGCAGGGAGGTCTTGGTATAAACTGGTGCTGTTCTAGCGCTCTTTCCTAGGCAGCTGGTTTAGCCACTATTGCAAGTGATTCTGGTTTAGTGGGATTTTGGTGTGGAGTGAGAACAATTCTGCTGTTTTAGTGACATCCAGACTCAGCTAACATCGCTTCCACACTGTGGTTTATGCTGGCCCATAAAAGAAAAGGTTATTCCACTGATGTGAGGTGTGTTAAAGGTCAGACCTAGAGTTTGACTCTAATATTGTGTACCCAAGCTTTATTATGAATGTCTTGTTCACTCCAGCTTCACGTCCTAGGACTTTGCAAGTAAGGACATTCCTTGTTTGAAAGTACCTTTATTCAACATTGCTTTTGTTTCAAAACAAAAAACTGGCTTTGAATAGAAGTAGAATGCAAAGCAAAACTCAACTGAATGACAAATCTGGCTGTTGGTTGCAGCACCCCAGTTTCTCCCTGTGGTTTTTTGGAAGGTCCAAGATTAGATCAGGAAAACAGCTTGGATTAAGTTGAGTCTGGAAATGAAAATAAAAACTATGCTCACTTAGCTCCCACTGATTAATCCTTTGTGTTCACAAACTGCATTATTGTTTACGTTTTAGCATAAATTGAAGGAATTAAATTGCAGATTATTTATACTGTCAAGAAACACAATAATTCCTTATACCTGCAGACACAAACCAAATGTCATTGCCTGGAACAGGGTTACAGTAATGACTTCAAGGTAAGACTACCCTCAAATTAATTACCTTGGGTACAGATATCAGCCTAGCTTAAACTATGTGCAATATTATGTTAAAATCACCCTCCAAAAAATTCATGAACATTCAGGAAGTTGGTTTATCTTGTGGCACTCTCTCAATCAAATAATCCTTACTAGCGACAATGAAATCAGAACAGATGTCCTTTAAATATTGCTGCATACCTTTGAGGACTTGGAGAAGTGTTCATGTGGATTTAAAGAAAACTGTATCTATGTAAATATGGCCACAAACATTGATAAACTTCTACTGAATTTTCTAGATACAATAAGAAACAAAAATAATCAGATCTCAGGAAGACTGTTTTTCTGGGAAGCTAATTAAATAGGTGTGCCTCCCATTCTCCTTAAAATTCACTGTTTGCCATATTTTTAATGCTGCATTTCTAAAAGAAAAATGGAAAATTAAAAAAGCATGTCAGTGTAATGAGCTATATTTATACATCTCCTTTTTGTCATATGACTCAAGGCGCTACAAAGATAATAAAGTCAGGTTATAATCACACAAATTGTTATGAATGCATGCTATAAACTAATTAGAGAAAATCTAACCCCCAACATTACACTCAATTGTAGCTCCATTAAAAGCAAACATGAGAGCAAGAGAACAAGTTTTTAGTGTTGTTTCATGGAGTTTAAAAATACTTTTTTTTTTTTTGGTTATACGTTTAACTTGGATTTTGTCGGGTTTTCTACCTTAAAAGACATAAGGCAAGATTTTCAGACATCTCAGAAATCTCATGAAATATTTATGTGCCTGAAACTTATCCATGGATGGAATAGAGAATGCTGACCCTAGGCAGCTGGGCTTTCTGCAACATGTGCCAAAGAATAGCTTGAAAAATGCCTCTTCTTAACTAGGGAGCAACTTAAAGTTGTCAGCAAGAAGGACACTTTCCCTTCCAGAATTTGTGTGTGAAAGTCAGGGCTGCCAGCAATTACCTCTGTCCTTTCAAGACTGACATCCTGAAATTTTCTCTTCCATCCATTAAACAAAAAAAAAAAAAAAAGAAAAAAGAAAAAAGATTCAGACTTCATTGCTGAAAAGTACAGACTTCATAAATATTGATTTTATTTTTTTTTCCTATGGAGGTAATTTACTCTGCTTTCTGGTGAGTTCCCTTCTGAAAAAGATTGACCTGTGTTTGGACCTTTTCCAGGAAAAGGTGAGACTTCAACCAAGTCTTCTATTCATTTTTACAGATGGACACACTAATCAAGTTGTGTTATTTGAAAAGAAAATGTCTGGCATTTCATATTGGGAAGAGCTTTGCATTTCTGATTTGTGTTAGATAGACTGAGCCTGTTTATTGAAGTCAGGCCTTGGGGATTTAGGCAGGGAAGGAGATGCATTTGAGTTTAGACTTTGACAGCATCAATGTCTGACTCTAAGCCGACCATTTGGGATTTTTCCAGTGTCAGGGGGAAGAAGTGAGAACTTTGAGTGATTGTTTTATCTAATCTCCTTAAGGTTCAGGTTAATTTTTTAATTTAAAAATTCTTCATTGCTCTTTTTTTTTTTCTCAAAGGGCACCCCTGTTTATAAGGGGTTTTACTAGGCCCAAGAAAAATTACTTAGCTGATTTAATCCATGGTCACTTATAGATTATTAAAAAGCAAATGTAAGAAACAAAAGGATGAAAGCAGCATTAAGTCATTCTGCCTCTGACTGAAACCCCAGTCAATTAAAGAGTTGCCATTTCTGATCAATATTTATCTTCCCTGTCCTTCAATGTTTAGAGTGATGGAAATTATGTAGTTCCTTCAGGTAATCTATTAAGCATTTCATGATCCTCACCATGAGGCATTAGGAATGCTTCCTTCCAGTTTGACATAAATCTCCCCAGACAGAATTTTAACTCTCTTGTTTTCAGCTGATCTGTGGTCATGGAGAAGAGGCAGTACCTGGTGTGCAGTAACCCTTCTGTGCATTTCAGTACTGCTAACATCTCTTCCTTTCTCACTTGATAATGGAAGACTTCCTTGTTAACAACCAGAATTCAAAATATTTTGACTATAATTCCATGAAAAAAAGAAGAGAATTATGCTTAAAATGCTTTCACTTAAAGAGACTGAGGTTTTCAATTTTTTTTTTTTCTCTTTAACTAAACTGATTTATTAATGCCAGTTTGACAGCCTGATGTGGTTTGACCCCAGCTGGCAACTAAGTACCACACACCCCTTGTTCATTTCCTCAATCCCCTTGCCTAGTGGGATGGGGAGCAGAATCAAAGACAGGTAAAACTTTGGATTAAAATAAGAACTAATATAATAACTAATTATAATTCTTAATTTTAATTAAGAATTAATTATTTGAATAAAGTAAAATATTTTTAAATAATGATAGAATAGTTTGGGTCAGGAGGGACCTTTTGAAGGATTATCAACACCCTTGCAATGAGCAGAGATATGGAAACACAATCACAGAATGGTTTGGTTGGGAGGGACTCCAGAAACCATCTGGTTCTAGCCCCCTGCCATGGCAGGGACACTTTCCATTTTACCAGGCTGCTCCAAACCCTGTCCAGCCTGGCCTTGGACACTTCCAGGAATGCAGGGGCAGCCACAGCAAATCTGGGCACCCTGTGCCAGGGCTCAGCACCCTCACAGGAACAATTTCTAAATCTAACCCTGCCCTCATTCAATTTGAAACCATTTCCCTTTGTTCGATCTCTACATACTCTTAGAAAAAATCTCTCCTTCACCTACAGGTCTCCTTAAAGTACTGAAAGGCTGCAATAAATATGACCTGGCTGTTGTCTTCTTCAGGCTGGACAATCCCAATTCTCCCAGCCTTTCTCACAGAAGAGGTGCTCCATCCCTCTGATCATCAACAAGATGATCACACCTGTGATTTAAACACCAGCCAGCAGCAACTGTGCTATCGACAATAAGCTCAACCCTAATCCAAAATACAGCTAGAGAAGAGAAAGAACTGCATCCCAGATGAAACCCAGGACACAGTCTTCAAATATTTAACCTTTTGTTATTTGAAAGAATGAAATTCAGTGTAGATGGTCTACAGAACAACTGTTCACAGAACAGTTTAATTTGGTCCTAAACACAAACATGGACCAGCAATAAGAAGAATTTCTTTCAAATCTCTCTATGTTGTTGTCTTTCATGTGAATGTGACAGCTTGGGTAAAGTTTAGTGTTTTTAAATAATAGATTTCAAATATCACCATTAGGTGGGAAGAGGAAGAGAGAATCAGCCATTTATTGTCTAATGACTCTCAAATTCTACTGGTTTGGGGTGGAACAGAATTAATTTTCTTCACAGTAGCAGTGATGGATGTTTGATCCCATGGCCAGGCACAATGTCATTTCAATCGACCTTCCTTAGGAATTGTGAAATTCCTTCATCACCTTATGTATCTCTTGATAATCAATACAGCCCTAAATGAAAAATAAAATGTGTTTGTTAAGTTAATGCTTTCCTTCACAACTGGGGCAGCCTAAATACATGCACAGGATCCATAATGGTGGCCAGAATAACAACTTGATTGCTTTTCAAAGCCCATTCTTTGGCAATTTTTCAAAACACTTTTGTTTAACAAACACCTGTCCCCACCATTAGAATCACCATTGAGGTAAATCTCTTTTTATATAAATCTGTATAATTTCCTCCCTCTGATTTATCTTGGAGTTCAAAAGCATATATGGAGACATGAAGATAGGGGGAGGAGAGATGACATCTCCCTTTAAAATGCAGCTGATTTCAGGCAAACAACTTATGTTTTCACTATTTCAATGTTAAACATATACTTCACATTAAAAGCAATCAGACCAGAAGAGGGAGAAGTAATTAAAACCAAAAGAGACAGAGAGAAAATATTTCAGTAGTAGTTCTTTTTCTTTTCCATTTTTTCCCCTCCCTTTCTTCCTCCATGAAGCCAATTTCATTTTCAGAGCCTGAAATTACATTGCAATCTCAAAGCCATTTCTTGTCTTTTTGCTGGAATACAGAGATTGCTGATTTCTGCTGTTCTAGGGGGTTTTTTTTCACCCTCTGTAAAACAGAAGGCTTGCAGGAGTACTATTTTGACAGGCACTAAAAAGAAAGCAGAGACAGGCTTGGTATGGAAGTGCTTTAAAATCTCATGTGCAGTGTATTGTATTACAGCACAGTCATCTGACTGGAAGGAAAACACAAGTCCTGTCCCTGTGATAAGCTTCTCTCCAAAAGAAGTGAAACTAACTGCAACACAGTCCTGAAGCACAAAAGGGCTTAGATCTGAATTTGAGGGAGAATAAAAAACATCTTCATGAACAACAGAAGAACAAGAAGGCGTGAAGACTTTGGTCTGAGGAAAATGAATTTGAGATGCTTGTCACGGGTTGAGCAAATGAGATCACCACTGTGTATCACTCAGATTCAGTATTAAGCACAGATCAAAATGAAAATCACATCAAAGGTCTTCTTTTAATTGTTCATTGAGAATCCTAAAGTAAAATGGCAGTGAACTTCATTGTATAGTCAGTAGCGGGAAGTGCCATAGGATGAGACTTAGTTCTTAAAAAAGCACAGCCTCTCTGCTTTTCTTCTTGTGCAGTTCATGTTTTTATTGTAGGACCTGAATAACCAGCATCCTCCAGTCTTTCTATCCCATCATGCTGAGCAGAAATAATGATGGTTGTGCCTGCCCTCACCTCTCAGCACAGACCATTACTCCAACAACCATTCACACCTGCACAGGGGATCTACAACTATGAGCACAGCCAGCAATTTGGAGAATAAAGGGATGTAGGGAGGTGTTCCCAGGGTGGTATAATTCCTCCTGGGACTCTTCTTTGTCCCACTGGTGAAGGAATTTGGTCAGCTCTGAAACTGTTTTGGTAATTCCTACATGAGCTCAGATGGACAGGCTACTGTGGCAGCCAGCCACCAAACCCATCTGTAGATTCTGCCCTAGGAATATAAGAACCTGCACTAGGAAAGATTTGCACTCTAAAGTAAGATAATAATTTATATTAGATAACCTTCATATAATGTCCCATGATACAAAGCATAGGATTTGCATTTTTGGAACAAATCCACTGCTGTCAATGATTCTGATCATGTGAGGAAGCAGAGTTGGAGTCACCTCTTGGAATCTGATTAGAATATTAGAAACTCTCAGAGCCTCCTTATAGAGTTTAACAGAGAGCAGTATTCTCTTTTTAACAATTTATAGGATGGTTAAAAAAGCAATTTTAAAGAGACTCTCATTTCATTTCATTTAAATTCTATACGGTTTTTACAATTATATCTATGGAACTTGGTATTTCCATTTCTATAATTTATGTACAGATCTGTAAAAAGTTTATTGTAATATTCTTACTAAATCCACCAGGCTTTTCCAGAAGGCTCTGTAGCTTCCTATTTTCAGTGCATTTAATTTTGGAAGAACTGGGGGTTTTGTTTCTTTGCCTTAAAAACACATACAAAAAACCTGCTGTCATAAAATTCCAAGTGATCAATAAAGAGTTAAAATAACTCACAGGTTTCCTCACTCCCACATGGCTGGCAAGCAGCTTGTGCTTCAGCTGTTGGTAGACTTGCAGCAGCAATGTACACACAGAAATTAATGGTGCTATTTGTGAAATAAGAAAGAAAAAAGAAAATGTCTCCATTACACTTGAGGCACCTGGGACAGCTCAAGGTAAGCTGTGCACAGCACTCTGAGCATCACAACTCTCATCGCAGATGAATGGCCAAAGCCTCTGGAAAGCATATGGCTTAAGCAAATTAAGAGTGTCTGGAGCTGTTTACTAATGAGGAAAAAGCAAGCAAACAAAACTGAATGTATTAGTCCATCACTAACTAAAGGGCACTGTATGACAGCAACAAAATAAACAGATAAATCAGTAAAATCCAGTAATCCTGCCAAATAAATCACAGGCTCACTGACAATTAAATGTAGCCTACTTTGACTCATAAATAGCATCACATCCTTACAGGCTAAAAAAAGACTTTGCAAAGCCTTCCATGCAATCATATTAGTTTAAATAACCTGTGAAATAGCAAACAATAAATGGCATTTAATATGAGAGGGGAAATAATTTGGCAGAAAGATTAAGGGTTGTCAAGATTTGTTACTTTCTCACTTTCTCAAAAGACCAAGGGCAGGAAAGGCTGCTGTCCCTGGGCCATCAAGGGTCCCACAGACTGTTCAGCCCTGGTGTGAGGCAAGTTCCTGCACAAGCAGCAGACTAACACATTTGACAGCTCAAAAGCTTTTCTGAACTTTTCTGTGGATTCCTATCAACCTTCCAGTAATAAGCCAGCCCCTGTTTAGACCATCCACTAACTTCTAACATGAGGAGTCATGGCAAGGAACATCAAAGTGTTTGCTTTAGGAATAATAGTTTATTACTAGAACCAGGAATAAATGGAGAGTCAAACCAAGCTCTGCTGCCCCAAATTAGTCAAACAGGTATGGTTGGTATCATGTAGCTCCTCTTCTTTCAGCAGGACAGCATAGGGGTTTATATAAGCTAAGTACACTTCTTTAAAAGCCCTCTCATTTATAACACTTGATTAACTTGGATCAAATTTAAATCTTCATAATATACCTTATTCTCATATTCAAAGCAGAGCCATCCAATCCAGTCATAAAAAAACAGTAGAACCGTAAAAAAAACCATAGAAAACCAGTAAAAATATTACATGTTGTAACATGTAATAATGCATAAATATTATTGTGTATGTGTAAAATGTAAATGTGTAAAAATGTGTAAAATATTACATGTTGCAACATGAACTCCTACATGTTTTTCCTAAGACAGCTTTTTACTACAGATGGGACTGAAAGCATCTTGTGAATGTTTATGCATTATTCTGATATATTCTCTTTAATGTTTTCAGAAAAAGAAGGTTAATATTACTATGCATAACCTTGGAAATACATCTTTATCATCTGCGGTGATTACTTGTTTGCCTTCAGCTACCAGCTCTGAATTGTGAAATAGCAAGGCAAGGGAAGAGTTGAGTTTTATTCTCTTTCAAGAACAGGCATTGTTGGTTTGGAACATGGCAGCCTTACTGGCTTAGCCCCTCCACCACAATAATTTTTCATAGATTCTTTCGAAATGTAGGTTTGCCAGACTATACCTATCCTTTTACAGCACTCAAGTTGTTTCCTGAGATATTGAGTGGCAGAGTCAGAAATTTCTGTTACTTTGATTTTTCAAAAACTTGAAAACACTGGTCAATCAAAAATTTTGGCTTGAATTTCTGAACCATCCTCTTGTTGAACACGTCTCTAGTGAACAACGATAAGGTCAGATTTCTTGCCAAGACATTATTTCCCAACTGAGACAGATGTGGTAAAGACATCCTGGGAGGAAAGGAAGAGTGCTTAAGAAATTAATGGGTACTCCAAATGCAGTTCTGTTTCTGTATAACCATGTCTGTGTTGTTGTAGACTCTGATATTTTTAATTCAGTGAGATGTTACAAAGGCATGGAATTCTGTTCTTTGCTGTGGTAAACCTTTTGTAACCACAAGCAATGAAAACGGAATCTGAAGTCTTGGTTAAACTGAGAGCCAGAGTCTCGACCCTACACTGAAATTACTGTAATGGTAATACTGCCCATGAGAAAGAAAAATAGAACAAACAAATGAAAAGCACACAGAAAATTTTTATGACAGAAAACAAAAATAATGGCATGGGTGAATTATTTTTATGAGGGATTCAGCTAGAAAGACAATTAGGTGGAATTACGCATGGAGATGCTGATAGAAAAACAGAAAACAAGAAACAGATGATTGACCCTGCACTCAGGTTTAACAGCAAATTTAGAAATAACTGCTGGTTTTGAATGATGTCTGCTTATTCGGTGTGGGATTTCCAGCAACAATTCTGTTCAAAAAGCAGAAATTATTGTTCTGATTACCAAGAGCTTAGGAGTGCCAGGTCCCCATACATCACTCTAAAATTTTTCAAGGAATTTGTGGCCTGGATTACCCATCTCCCAAAGCCTTCTTATCTTGTGAGACTCAGCAGGAAAACCACATAAGATTTGAGACTGCATCTTTAGGAATTGCTTTTCTGGGAAAGGAAGTTCACTGTTTCTTTTAGCTATTGTTCTACTGCCTCAGAACTCTAAAGAGAGATAATTATTTGGACAGTGCTGAATTACTCAGAATGCATACACTGCTGAGCAGAAGCCGACTTGACTTCTTTTGGAAAGCTTAGTAAGAATAATTATCTAATTTACAGACACTGCAGAAAATATCTATAATAAATGATGGTCCCTGCTCGGAACAGAATGCATCACACAGCCAGATTAAAATACAGTTAATTGTACAGAGTGAGGGGGGTGTAGGGGAACAGAAATAGGATGCAATTTACAAAAGAGAAAACATGCTTTAGAGAGGCATCTCTAAAATACATCTCCAAATATAGAGTGATGATAGACAAGAAAACTAAACCCGCAGACTTGAACATCTTTGTGGCTTGAAATCCATGTCCAAGCTATACAGCTGGTGCTCATCTCAAACAGGAAATGTCATTTCCAAACTCTTAGTACCATCTGAATTATAATTGTGTAACAGTTATTTCATTTTCTTTTATTAAGATCACTAGTTGAGAATAATAAAGATTAGAAAAACAGAGGGGGAAATACAGATGGAGTCAAACAGCAACCACATGCTTAGGGAAAATGGAGTGTGTATAATAATACGAGACATTTGATCTTCACAAGTCTTCCACACACTAGGACAAACATCCATCTATTTGAATAATCTTCAGTCTTACTGTCAATTAATATTTACTCAGGTTCTGTAAAACTCAAGGATGTGATAAAATTTCCAAAGCTGTGAACTGCTTCAATGCCAATGTCAGGCTTCCTAAGGGATTTATTTTTTTTTTTTGCTTCTGGCCACAGGAGTAATAACATGATTTCACAGAAAGTTTGGATCTACCATCAGCAGATTAGTAAGATTCCTAGAGTAATCATACAAGGCTTTTAAATACAAAATTAACCAACTGCTTCAGCCACTCTAGGCAATACAAGCATGTTTTCATTAATGCCATTAGAGAAACACCACTGTCCTGGATAATGAGGTGAAAATTTATCTGGAGTGATCGTGGTACAGGCCAACTAATGGAAAAAGAAATTAAAGATTTTGCCCCAGATCTGAACACAACTCTTGGTGAATTTGAGGTCCGTCCGTAAGATCAACAATTTAAAAATAATAAACCAAGAGTAGCAAATCATCAGTTCTGTGGAGTAACAACCTTGGGAAGGGATTCCAAACACAGAAGGAAAATTCACATCCAAGGTGTGTAAATAAGCACTTTTTATAATCTGCATCTGCTCATCAACTGATACAGGTTAGAACATCTCCAGCACAAATGTCTGGAACATAAAAGTGGGTTCATGCTGCTGCTGGAATGGGCTGTACTGTGTTGGAATGCAGAATTACCAGATGCCCTGGCATATTTGGCACATCAAAGCTTGTCCTCACACAGCTGGATATCCACTTGGAAAAACATGCACAGAGAGGGATGAACTTCACAGTTCCCAGTGGTGGAAACAGGAAAGCTACCAAGCCCCAAAGGACCAGTGGGAAATAGATGCAGAAAATGCATCCTGATTGATGGCACCAAACAAGAAGCCTGGCTATCTCTTGGCCTGTGTTGGTGGCAGACATTCTGTGCTGGAAGCAGCACAAGGCAAATATGATGAAGACCCTGCTGAGGAAAGACCAGAACCTGAAGAGTCAGGCACCAGAAGAGATACAAAAAGGGAAATTCTGATTAGACATGATGGAAAAAAGCCTTAGGTGTGATGGTGGTTAAGGATTAAATCATCCCAAGGGGTTGTGGAACCTCTGTCCTTGAGGATTTTCAGAATTTGACTGGATAAGACCCTGAGCAAATTGATTTGTCAGTCCTTCACTGAAAAATCCCTTTTACTTAAATCTTTCTATGATTGTGTTCTATCAGCCTGCCAGATCAGAATAGGCTCCACATCAGAGGCTGCCTTTGAGTGCCTGTCTGCACAGCAGGCACATTCTCTGAATTCCCTAGCATGGGGAATATTTTCCTGCAGAGAATAACACACAGAACTCTTTCCATGAAGTGTCTATTTCTCTCCATTGGCTATAGAAGTAACTTGCTTACTTGTGTTCATCTCATTCTGGATGTCTAAAATCAGGTGAAATACATCCCACTCCCTGTACATCCCTGTACATCAGCACTTATTTCTGCAAATTGCCACTTGCAAAGGATTATACTATACTCCCTCATCAGTATTTTTCAAGTGCTTTTCTCTTCAATTCTGTCATAAAAATGAAAGGAAAACAGCAGTTCACTGTAATGACCAACATAACATTACACTGGTTTGAATCCAAAAGCACATCTTTTATTTAATCATCATCCATAAAGATTTTGGGTTTTTACTTCATCTAGAGTCAGGGAATTGTCAGGGTTTACTGTAAGTCTCCTGGCACCATATTTCATAAGAATAACATTAATTCTGGCACTTTTATTTAGATTAACCAATGATATTCTGCTGATATCTCTAAGGATGCGGCATAGCTGTCCTAATTTGGGCTGTATTTAAGTTTTGGCAAGTTCAAATTGCTTTGTGAAACACATCACAAAAATGCACATCTGTGGATCTTACTTTAACACACATCTTACAGTGTGATTACAGATGACTTCCATCTCCTCTAATTTTGAAACAAATCAAAATGCAGGATAAATATATTTTTGTAGTCAGGAAGACAAACTACATTGTGGATGATATTGCTGGTTCTGCAAGCACAACAGCTGCAATACAAAATGTCTTGAGCAGAAGAAGTGGATGAGAACTTTGTCCCATTCTCATAGAATATTGTAGAATATTAGTGCTTGGGATGCTGATGGAGACAATTATCAGACATTTTAAATTATGATCCACTCCCCCAGAAAAGTCATAGAAGACTTTAAGGTCTGCAGTATCTTAGACTTGAATCTGCATCACCAGTGGTGTTCACTATACATTCACAATCTGAAAATTCTCTTCGGTGTGTGCATATAAAGATTACAGGTCAGTGCACCACTTTTCATTTGTTCTCTGATCTCTCACAGATTCAGGTGAGGTGTTTGACCCTCCTCAGGGATTGGCTCTTTGTTCTAAGTTATTCAGATATCCTGAGTCCTAGTCTTGTAGCTAAAGCTAAATGCTTATCCAGCTTTTTGATTCCTTTGATATTAGGGAGACTATGGAAACTTACTTTCAGGCAGATTACTGCAATTCCAGCCCTCTCAAAGATGTTCAAACATAAATGGTGAGATCTTGCTTTTGTAGAAGAAGGAGCTGCCATCTTCTCCCAGATTTTTAGCCCAAAATGTTTTGAAGAGGTGATCTGTGTACAATAGCAGCATTTACTATCTTGTTCCATTTTTTCTGTTCTAGTGCAGAACAGCAAGGATAGATTTTGTTTCCAATATTAACCATTAGATATGTTCAAAAACTACAGAGATGAACAGTTAAACAATGAACATTCTAAAGAATTACCACAAACGTTACTGATTTTTGGAAAGGAGTGCTGTGCTGATTGTCGTGTGAGGTTTCAGTCAAACACCAAGAGCAGAAGTTGAAACGGGAATGATTTTTGTTCCTTTCAGGAAAATATCCCAATAATGACCCATAGTCTTTTGCAAATGTTAAATATCATTAATGAAATATCTGAATTATGCTTATAGTTGCTAAACATTAGGAGAGAGAACATGCATATTATCTTACATTTTCCAAGACTAAAGAAAAATATGTGATCAGAGCACGCAAGAAACCACAGCTGTTAACACTCCTGGGTGAGAACTCTGCTGCAGTCTACAGTCACCATTTTTTGGTTAAAACAATAATCTGCATTCTGCTTATTTGGCTGATAATTGTCAGAAACATGAATTTAGTAGAGCAGATGTGGATGTAAGATTCCCTGGGAGGGCTATTCTGTTCAGCCCAAGGGTATTTTCCTAAAGGCATTTCAGGCTGAAAACTTAAGTATCACTATTTGAATGATTGCAGTATGAGAAAAAGGTCACATATGAGCATTTCCTGGGAGCATTATTCCTTTCTAACTCTAAAGATTAGTAGTATATAAAAGTTGATATTTTATCCCCAGCTCAGAGCAAAGTTGAGCTCTTAAAAGCCTTTTGGTGTCCTTGGCTGCCCCACTAATCAGCTGGACTACACTGCCATGTCAAGAACATCTGCAGAACTCTTTTACTAGTCTGGATTTAATTTGTTGATTTTTAAAGATTAATAAAGTGAGCTACTGCCTTCTGAGCTGTCTCAAGTGCCTTGTACATGGGCCATATGTTTATACTGAGTTATTTTTTAAAGGTTCAGAAAGACAAGCAACATGAATTGGATCACCACAAAAAAGCGCAGTGAAAGTTGGTGGCTTAAATTTGTTTTCCTTAAGTTATGTATATTTGATAAAATAATCAGGAAGAGTAGACAAAGTATATTAGTTCATCTTGATCCACTGACTTTGTTCCAAAGGACAGATTAAATGTGTTTAACACATTTACAAGACCTTATAATATTATTTATCTCAGTTTAAATAAATACAAGCAGCAGCAAATGAATATCTACAAAAAATAGCAGAAGTTACATATATATATATATATATATATATATATATAATGCAAAGGTTGAGGGAATGAAACTTTCTGAAGAAAAATTGATCCTTTATGACCAGATGGAGGTATCATAATGCTCTTACTGCCTCCAGTCTATGAATTCACAGACACCAGGGGTTAGCTGTCTTTACCACACAGACATCTATACCTGAGTCCTGAAAGACTTGGTCTTGGAGGCTTTTTGCACTCTTAATTATTTTATTATTCCAATCCACATTAAAAGGCTAATTCTGACTCCCTCCTGAAGTATTTGCACCCCTCCACATTCCCCTTTCAGTAACTGGCAGGACAGAATCTCCAGTTCCATGGATTTCACCCAGTACTGACCCCTGAGCATGTCTGTAAAATCCCCAGCACAGTGTCCCTGCCTGGCCTCTCCCCTAATCCTGACCCAGAGCTCTCTAACAGCTCTGTTCAGCTACCCAGAGCAGCTCTGTCTCACAGAGGGTGAGGCTGTACTCCTTTTGTTCCATTCCTGCAGAGCCTCTGTCTGTCCATCAGCACAGATCTCCAGGCAAGCCAACCCTCTGCTCCATCCTAAATCATCCAGTTCTGCAGCCCCATCAGGAGATCTAGAATAAGATTCCTTATTTCCCAGGCTATGTGGGTCTCTGAACAGACACTGCTATGCCTATTTTTGATGAGGTTCACCCCTCCAAGACTTGTATTACTCCATCTCATGGACTCACTACCTTTTTCTATTCTATTGGATCCTAGGAAGGCAGGAATTTGATGCAGAATATTTCATCTTAAGAAGTACCTAAAAAGCATCATGAGCAGGCTTGGAAAAAATAGCTTGGGAGTAAAAACAAGTATAAGACTTTCTGAAGTGAAAGAAACAAGAAGAAGAAGAATAGAAATAAAAATTATTAATTCCAACTCAGAATAGAAATAAAAAATATTAATTCCACCTGAGCACTCTGCACTTGCAAATTTATTTCATTTAAGCTTGGTCTCAGGCCAGTTTCTTTGCAATGGGATCCAGAACTGCAACAAAAGTCACCTCTTGTCACTCAGAAAAACTATTTTCTGCTACACATGGTCTGGTTATGTGTCTGTTCCACCTTTGTCAGCATTTTCTGATCTCTGCTGTGTATAGGTTCTGTATCTCCTGCTGTTTTGTGCCCACCTCTGCCCTCCACAAATTTCCTCCTCCTCCAGCCTGGTTGCTGTGTGGGAAAAGCCAGTCCAGCCTTCTCCAGAGGGTTTCCCCACTGGGAAGCTCCCTAAGCAGAGGGAAATGGTGAAACTGCCACCCTGGCACTGAGCCATGCCCACTTAGAAGAGCAGAAAGTGCATCCAGTAACTGTGACCAAGAGCTGTAAAACCTCTCCTGGGTACTCTAGAAAGAATCAGGTTTATTCTCTTGTACCTCTCCCTGACACACTTAGTGAGCACATACACCTGTGTGGAGGACTCCTGAAAATCCCTCATGCCTCAGAGCATCACTGCAGAGCTCCTTGCTTTTGATGGGATTGCAGCTGTGTAGGACTGAAGCATCCCCTGCCACTGACAGGGATTTACACTGCCACGGTGGATCACAATTTGCCCTGAGAACCTATTTAAAAGAATACATGAATTTAATTCTATATTTAATAAAAATAATAGGTTGATTTGACAGACAGAAAAAGAGAGTGACAGAAGGAAAAAAGCAGCAGCAAGGACCACCTAGACCAATTTTTTAAAAATAATAAAAATAAGTTAATTCTTTAGTTCCTAGCTAAGCAATACATTGTCCTATTTCTCTTCAAACCCCTAAGGTTCTGGCCTGAAAAGGATTGAGGATTGTGCCCCAAACTGTAGAGATAAGCTCTTATCAGACAAGCAGATACCAGCAAGAATCATCAGAGCATATGGATACTCTATTTTTAGAGGAGAAATACACAGCTTCACACGGAAACTGTATACAACTAAATCAGATTGAAATATATATCCCAAGAAAATATTGCTGATGGGGACACCTGTGTACATTCAGTCAAATCCACACGGAGCTGGATTCTCCTCTCGCAGGGGGATTACCCTCCAATTCAACTTTCTGGTTGTTTTCAGATCTGGCACCTAAGATGTTCATCTTGTTTCTCAGATGGGTGCCTTGAGATAAGAATCTTCACTGAGCCATTTCTAATGCAAGTAAAAGGTTATAAAAGCAGTGTGTGTCTCTCTGGGGAGGAAAACAAGACAGATGTCCCCCACCTTTCTGCTAACACCATCTGTCTGCAGCTATCTTTTCCCACATCTCTTCTGTTTCTCACCATTTGCCTTGTGTCCAGAAACAGAAACTCTTATTCAGGACAGATGAGGCATTTGGATGAGGTTCCTGAGCATTTCAGTGTGAAACTGAATCAGAAAGAGCAGCTGATAGAATCCTACCTAAATCAATGCAACGATGTTTTCCCACAGTGTTTTTAGATGGTGTTTGTATTTAAGTCCCAACTTAAGGGGAAGTACTGAGGCATTTAAAACACGTCCATTCTAGCACCTCATTCTACCTGTCAGTCATAACTGAATCAAGTTTTAGGACAAATCCCATTCTGATAAGATTTCATGTAAGATTGAGTAATTTCAGAGATGTTACACCAAAATACACAGACCACAGATTCAAAAATGAAGCAACATAAGTGTTAAGTAACTACCAAAGTAATATAACCAATTCCGAGTCAATAAAATCTTATCATTTAGGAATATTCAAGCTCTCTTGAGGAAAGGAACACCATTTTAGGCAAAGAGAGGCAAGCAAAGAAGCAAGAGCTACATACACTGATGGATAATTTGAAATCTTTTAGAAAGAGCAACAAACACTTAGAATTCAACTGCTGCACCCAGCCAGGGATCTGTTTCTACACATCTCTTGCCATAGTCATTCCTAGAGCAGCTGTGCAAAACTTTACTGATAAACCTCATGGCTTCACACAACACTATTCACAGTTCAGAACCATCTTTTCATAATTAGGATCCTGCTTCAGTCCTTCCCCAGATAATTGGGCTAGCATTTCAGAAGCCAAACAAACTGAAGGGTAGAGTTTCTTAAAAACCAGGGGCTATTAGAAAAGCTAGAGGAAAGGTGAGGCACTGTATTCCTGCCTGAATAATGCTCTGTAACAACCTGAAATGTCTATCTTGTTCCTCTGGGCCTGCCTTGAGGCTGAAATCTGTCACACAGATTCTTTAGGCAGAGCTCCAGAGCTGTGACTGCACCAACAGCTCTGAGAACCTTGGCTGGGACCTCCACACACCCACATCTCCCTTGGTCCAGACACTGAATTTAAACTCAGCACTTGGTTCCAGTGTTTGTTCGAGCTCTGCTGTGTGTGTTAGACTCGATTCTGTGCTGACCTGACCCTGCTTGCCTGCTTTTCTGATTTGATTTCAGGCTTGACTTGTGGCTGGGGGCTTACTTCTGGATCACCAGCTTGTTGCAAGCCCTGATTGTTCAGTGTGTCTGTTCCTCTTGTTCAGGTACTTCAATGATATTTAATTCAGCTTCTACAGCACAGAAGTGCACAGCAAATAGAAAACATTTTAAGTATCTCTTAGCTGCTGGTGGTTTAGATGTTCCAGATTCTCTGTGCCATGATCTCTCCCCTGGAGCTGGCACAGAACTGTGATCAGCTGTGCTCTCTGATGTTGTTTGATGTGGCTAAATTCCTGTGAGAGATGCTGGTAGGGAAAAAAAAAAGTGTGGGGGAGGCCTTGAGAACCAGGTCTAGTGAAAGGTTCCCTGACCATGGAGAAGTGCTGCAACCAGATTATCTTTAAGGTCCCTTCAAACCCAAACCATTCTGTGATTTTCTGAAATGACTCTCTACTTCTGTCCCTGTTTTTCTGTTTTTACAGCTGATATGAAGAATCTGGGAGAGGCAAACACGGGCTCTCCCACTGTAACTTTCAGTGTTAAAATTGGTTTTTTCTATACTTATTCCTAAAGAAAGCACATGTTCAAGATCCTCTGACCTTACTTCCATAGATCCATAAGTACTATTAGTTCTACAAGTTCCAAGCTGATTTCTTGCAGTAAAAACAGATTCTTAAATAAAATTTAAAATGCACATGTTTAAATACATATTTGAATCTTGTGTGTGAAGAGGGAAGCAGTGCAGTGCTGAAACCATTTATAATTCTGTAATCTGTAGTGATATTAATCTGCCAGAATTTAAAGGTAAATATACTTGAACCTATAATTCTAACATGTCAAAAGAGGACTGATCATTTGCACCGTGGTTCTTTAAATTCAGAGAGAAATAAAGCATATTATTAACTACAGAAGCATCTGCTAGGTAAAAGCATCTAATAAAAGGGTCAATAAAGAAAAGTCTGTATTGTATTTCTCCTTCCAGGTTTATTCTGTTCAATACCTTGCTTTGGATGGGAGAGGCCAACAAATTTTTCACAGCTCTTTTTTTGGGACCTAGAAAAGATTTACTTTTTATTCATTTACTTACTAGACCTTAAGGTGAATACTGTGAATTTTGTACTGATGTATGTTTGAGACACTGGAAATCAGGGCAGGAATATAAACTTACATCAAGTTATGTGTTCCCAGAGAAATGAGCAGTGTACATCACCAGAGTAATAAAATCTCAAAACCAGCTTGGCTACACATTTTTTTTCCTTGGAACAGAGCAGGGCAAACTTGGATGATCAAGAGTGTAAAGTAAGAAAATGTGTATTTGTTAGATTAAGATACTGGATCCCCAGAACTCAAGAAATTAATAAATCCCTGCTTTGAGTGACTATCACACTGAGCATCTTTTGTGGCTGTTTCTGTGATTCAATTAATTGTTAACTGTTGTCAGCAGCCTGTTATGAAGGTGCTTATGAAACGCCCACTAAATTGTGGGAGGTGGAATCCCCATATGGATCAGAATATTCAAATCTATCTATTTACTTATCTTGTGAATTCCTCACATTTGAATACTGTGCTCACTGAGGAGTGGAAAATAAATATTTATGAAAACACAGGGTTTTCAACAAAGCTATTTTCTTGAGAAATTAGTTTTGTTTCTCGTGCAGAAGTTCTGATCTTTTGAATGATTTATTCGGCAAGAACTCAATGCAGATTTTTGAACACAGGTTTGCACAGAGATATTTGATACATGAAAATAATTGGCTGTGAGAGTTATTTAGGACCCATATTTTAATTATTGGTGCTTCTGTGACTTTCTTCGTCTCTAAGTGTTTTTAGACTCCCCACATTTAATTTCATCCTGCTTTTCCTTGAGTCTTTTGATGTCATGCCAGTGATTGTGTTAGTGCTGTTTCAGATAACTGACCTGAGGATGATATCTCAGTGTTCTTATATGATCACCTTAAATATCTCCAGTAACTGCTGAAGCAACAGGAAAAATACTTCCATGATGGCTTTTCTGTGTACAAGTGAAAAGATATCCAAGAAATTGATTTAAAGCTCTTAAAGAAGTGTTTTGTGTTTATTAATGATTAAAGGAATAAGTGAGAGCTTTTTGCCAGGCTACTGTATATCTTCAAACATGAGATTGTGAATATTCCCTCCCAGGTGCCCATTTCCACAAGGGTTCTCTGCTCTCTTAACAAAGAGGGGAAAGAGAAGATGTTTTTAGTAAGAATTATCAGTTTTGTTCTCTGAGACAGGCAAGAAAACCTGTCAGAGATCTGGAATTTTGGACAGGTGTTTAAATACCAACCAATTAATTTGGGGGTGATAAAACTTCTGGTATTATTTTACTTTTTTTTTCAGCACTGGGGAGGGAAAATAATCCCACCAGATTCTGTGGAGATCTTTTAACATCAAACATGGAAAAGTTTAAGTAATTTAACGGGTGTTTGCTGAGATTTATAAGTTCCAAAACTTCTAGTGCCCTATAACTTTCAGTCAGCTGATGGAAAGGTAGGTGAATGATGTGGGCAGAGAGTAAGAATTAGATATTCTACTTTACTAACAATAAAACAAAAAGAAAATGTCTATTATAGTTCTAACACTACCTCATGCAACATGTTAATGAACATAGAGAAATAAGTATTTTCAGTGATAAGGAAATGATGGCACATGATACTATAACCATCACCTAAAATTCCCAATTTCTAGGCACCTGACACAGGTTACAGGACCATGTGATTAGTAGAGTCTATTTTATGTTTGAGATGAACTCAGAAGTGACTTTAACAGCCTTGCCAGCTCACGTAGGCAGAAAGCTGAAGCTGCTGGCAGTGCTTCCATGAAACTCAGGACAAGCTGAACAAAGGGACCTGCTTGTCTGCAGTGCCAGAAGACTCAGAAGTCATGGCAGGAATATAAATTTTATGTGAGAAAACGGTGAGATGCACATAAGAGATGCAGGTGGCAGAATAGCTCAAAAGTGACTCTGAGTGCAGTGATGGGTGTTAAGGAAAAGCTGTGAGGATCCAGGGCTGCTGCAGGAGGATCCTTGAGCAGCAGCTATGACAGCCAGAGATGAGTTTAAATAAGAAACTCTCACCTGCCAGTGAAAACCTTTCCCCTTGGACTCGGGAAGAAGTGATGACAGGAGAAGCAGAGATAACGGAGGAAATGAATGAATTTGTCCTGGAATTGTGAGACTCATTCTATCAAAGCAGGGGTAGAGTTGTCAGAAATGTCAATGCATTCAGGCTTAGATGAGCTTGGAGGTGCAATTCCTAACATCTGTACCAATCTTGTCACTGGTTTCTTGAAGAGATCTATTGTACCTGACAATGGCACACAAAGCAATTATTTCTTTGTGAATAAAGTTTCTCTTTAAAACACTGAAAAAATATAGTGTAGGCAACACAAGACCAGTCCACCTCTATCCTTGTCAGTGAGAAATCACCAGCGGCACAGCTCTTCCATGGAAAATTAATTCATTCTACTTTTAGCTATTATGAATGTGTTTCACCTATTGATCCCTGCTCAGATTTGTCATCCCCTTTTGTCATCAGATTATTCTCTATAACCACATCATAACCTTCCGGGAAAGGATAAAAAACAAATATTATTTTTAATTGCAATTCCAAGAATTGTTGTCATTAATTGAGTGATTATTTGGCTTTAGGTAAACTCTTCAGATTCTTTCTGATTTACTGGGTATAAATTCAGTTTCTTCACAAACTGGCCCCAATGTTCTGTACCCCAAGCCTTGGGCAGTACCCTCTGAGCAAGCATTTGGATGTGGGGTTTTTGTTTGAGTCCTCTCTTTCAGCCAAGCTTGTTGGGCTGCAGGGTCCAGCATTCATATAGGAATTATGCAAAGAAAATAGGAAGAGATGGATGGATGAATAGCGCTGGCTTTTATAATAAAACCTTGGAGGTAATTTAAATAGTAGCTGACTTCCAGAATATAATTTGTATATATTGGACATCTTCTATTCAAATTATACTCATTCAAAGCTAATACAAATGTATAAATTACACCTTAGCAAATGAAAAACCTCCACATCTTCTTTCAGGGATATAAGGTAGGTTTATACACTCACCAATAAATGATTTTTGAGTATCTCTCAGCTGCCTGTCCTTCAGTTCTCAAGAATCCTCTTGAATCCTCAAGTCTTAAAAAGAGGAAAGCAGTTCTGCCTCAGTTGGTGTGGCTGTCAAGATAGTTTAGAACAGGCATATTTCACACTGAAATTAGAATTATTCGATGATATTTGCTCCTACTTCAAAATGGAAGTAGGATACACCTTGCGAAGTGATTGCCTGCAGTAAAAAGTATTAATCCCAATTCATCTGAAGAGGGGGACAGAGTTCCATTAGCCAAGCTCCCAGAAAGGCATTGCACAGCCTCTGAGATGGTTCTAAGTATTTGTGGAAATCAAAGTCAGTCAAGCCTGAGCAGAACAGCTTGGTCTCATCCTGCCAAGCACACACACGTGGAGGGTTTATGCAGATTAATGTGTCATTTCTGGAATCCATGTTCCATGCCTGCTTTAATGCTTCTCTACTCAGCAAGCACTCCACAGCTTTTAATCAAGTTTCCAATCAATTCAGCATCAGAAAATGATTGGTTAACATCTGTGATTTTAAACTCCTTCCTCATAAAATAAGCTGTGCTGTATAATGTGGGTTCTAATCTGTTTCATCTTTATTCCAGATGTTTGTTGAAGCCAGGAAGAGCTGTGACCCAACTTCAGGAGTCTCTATTGTCTAATGAGGGGCTGGATCCAACCCCAGAACATTTTATAGTCTCTGCAGAGACAGCACTGGCCCTACACAAAGAAGCTGCAGCTAGCTGTGTCCAATATTACTACAAGACATAAAATTAAAGACAAAGTTTTTCTCTTCTCAGATTGTCTTGTCTGTCTCTGCAGCAAGGGTATTGAGAAAGATACATTCTATTTCCCATCTGGATTACTCTCATGCATTTGATTTCTGGTCATTTATAATCCAAGATAAAATTTAACCTGTTCAATAAACATCCAATGATATTAATACATTGGAGCTGACCATCATGAGCTACAATTCAGTATCTAGTGCTGAACACCTGAAGCAATGAAAGAAAAAAATCTATTTCACAATTTGGGTTCTAGTTTATGTTCCTTACTTCATTTTTCTTCTCTGGCTCTTTGAGAAATAGAATTTATTACCACAGAAGAATGGGATTCCTGCACAGTCAGCATCTTGTGAACTTTGGGGGAAGATCAGCTAACTCAAGATGACTTACGTTTTCCTCCTGCACTTCAGAGAATTTCAAATTTTGTATGTATCAGCTGGAAGTGGAAATACTGAAACACTCAAAGGGGGCAATAATTCCTGATTTTACCTTTAGCCAAGTAAATTACAGCGTGGAGGACAACCAACAACTTGACAAGTGTAAATTTTTGAAGGAGTTGAGCGTCCAGGAGGTTTCTGGAACTTATCTGTGGATGTGTCTCACATTCACAGGCTTGATGAGGAAGCAAGTAGGTTTGACATGTACATTGGAAGATTTTTACTCAGGAAACTAATTAAAACTCACTGAACTTCTAAGGGAAACCTTTCCCCAAGTTAACCCTTTTTACCCCCTTGTTACCAGAGGGAGAGAGTCTGAGCAAACTGAAGTTAGTGAGACTTCCACCATGCATTAAAATAAAATTACTACTGAATTATTCAGAGCAGAATTGACAATATGTGATAACAGCAACTATGATCACCCTGGTCTCCCCCTAAAATCTTTTGCAGCCAGTCTGCCATCTCCAGGAAAGCTTTTCTTAAGCAGACAAACAACATTTCTGCAAGTTAAGAAGCATGACAGATATTTTCTTTCCTCTTCCCAAAATTTAGAATACAGTCAGGAAAGGTATTTCTCATTGGAAACTTTGTCTAGCAGAGATATTTGATTTAGTTCTTGCATCAAGGTTTGTAAGGATGACACCATCATTCATAAGAAATTTCTTAAGGAAGTTTGTGAGAACTTTACTGTTCATCAGCAAATAAATGGATTACAGCACGAAAAATTATCACTTATTATGTCAGATTCCACCTTGAAAAAAAGCACTTTTTGAACATATTCTGGCTTTTCAGAGGTGAAAAATAATCAGGTTTTGATTAATTTGCAATTTGTTACATTGCTATGAAAAAGAACATGACTATTAAAGAAATAAAAGTACTGAGAGATTAAAGCAGATATTCTCATGCATTACATTTTGTTTAGAAGTAACAATTGTTTTTTAAATTCAAACAGTGATATTAGGAATGAAAGAAGTCTGGAGAAGTGTGTACCTCCTCTGTGGTGTAATCTCAAAGATACCTCAAGGCCATCTAAAAGTACAGCACTACGTGTGAAATTTGAGCTTAACTTGATGCAATTAAGACATTACTTGACATAAAAGGTTTAAGAACCATGGAACATGACAGAATGACAGTCACATTTCACAGACCCATTCTTTCAGATAATCTAAACAGCAGCACACATCCTATGTGAGTCTTATTGCTCATTTGCTTTTCCCTTCAATTTTACATAGACTGGTAAAAAAAAGGGTTTTCCTTTAAAAGGCAGTCTATGAGTGGATCCTTCTTTTTTTTCACAATCTTATTCTTTCTCTCAAGGTATTCTCATAACCTGTCATAATGGAGAAACACAATTTAAAGACAAAATTAAATTTATTACCAGTTAAAGTCCATGTCATGTTTAGCTGAGGTAAGAAATATGGAGGGAATGAGTTGAGATTTTCCAACACTGAAAATTCAGATTATGAATGAGCTTTCCAGATGAACACTACACATTTATTTTGGTCATTTTTATGTAATGACAATACCCATTTAATAGTGATGGTTCTGGAGCTAAAAAAAGAACATATTCATTTGTTGTATATAATCTAATCACCAAGACTGACATGTTTTCAGAAAAGCTGTTAACAATGTAAGAAATTGATCCCATACAGTCAAAATGAATGGTATTTCTGTGTGAATAAGAAAATATTGGAGCTAAAGCAGGAAACACTCTTGGGATATGGAAGACTGGAACAGAGTGACAGATTTATATATGATCACCTGTCAGGCCAGTGTAGAAGCTCAGAATTTTGTGTCTGCTCTTCATCTGCTGCCAGGACCTTGTATTTACCATTTCTACTTGAGAGAACTGCTGTCATTGACAATCTAATCTGCTCAGCTGAATTCAGTGAGCCCTAATGAATGATGTCCTGGGACCTAAATATAGCAAAATACTCTACAGCCAGTCAATTTAGATGGTACACAATGTTTGTCATGTTCAAAGCATGGCACAGACCCCAAGGGCTGCCAGGGACACTTCTCCCAAACCAAAGTGTTGATGCTTCTTCAATTTCGTGGCTTCTTCGAATCTCTGCTGTCTGTAACAAAGAATCATAGAATAGATTGGGTTCAAAGGTGCCTTAAAAGCCACCTCATTCCAACCCTCTTGTCCTGGGCAGAAACCTCCCACAAGTCCAGGTTGATGGGAGAGGCCCCCACTCTGCCAAGAGATGCCATAAAAAAATATTTCTGTATGGAAGCCCTATTTTCCTCAAAGATCTCTTTACTACATGGATATTATCAGAGCCATGCTCTTAATTCTCATTTATTGTGAGTCTTCTGCATGATGTCAGCCAGAAAAAATTATATTTATGGATTCCTGAATCAAAAAATACAGAAAATTATATTTATGGATTCCTGATACCACAAACACTGAATTTCAAAATATAGAGCATCATTTAGAAGCTAGTGAAAGATAAATGCAATTAGGTAAATTATAACATAGGCCTTGTTTCTGTTAAGCTCCTTATTTCAATAAATAACCGACCAACCGACTAACTAACTAAATACAAAAATATATTTTTTTATTTGTCTACCAAATATATTTATTTGTTTTGTTGTTTTTTTTTTTAATCTCTTGCTAACATAATTAAAGGATATTTTTAGTCCAAAATTTAAAGCCAACATGGAATAATTTAGCAATTAGGTTTAAATGAAAAGCTACAGGACACGAAAGGAGCTTCTTTTCGTCTCTTCCAAACTAAATGAAAACAGGAAAGTCAGCTCTGGCAGTAAAACTGTCCTACAGTACTGAGTCTTTATCCTTTCTCTGTTTCATTCTGCAGATCTTTTTTCACAGTGGATTGTAAGGGAAAGACAATCAAATCAAATAAACCCCAGAATGATTGGCCATATTTAGTTTTCACACATTATTTTCAATGCTTTAATTTCATGGACATAACTGAAATCTGATTTTATTTTTTTTTTAATAAGAAAACTGGGCAGGCAGAAAACAGATTTTTTTTTGCTCAAAGTCATACAAACTGATATCGATAGAGTCAGGAGTAAAATCCATGACTCCTGGCTGTTATTCTGATGCAGCAGTGACTAGATGATGTTGTTTCATTTCTCCTTAGTGGAGATGCTGCTCTGCAGTCTGACCTCTGGAGCCAATAGAGACACAAGTGTGGCATTTGTTAATCTAAAGACTCTCAAGAGAGGAAGAAAATGTGACAGCAGGTATTAGACAGAGTGCAGGCAAACACATCACAAATAGAGACACAGGTTTTACGTGGAGTTATAGAAGCTATTTTAAGTAGTAAATCTGGCTGAGTCATTACCTTCATTACTCACACAAAGAAGAGGAAGTCCAAACTAAAAGAATTTGGACAATGTACCTCTCTGGAGGAGGTCTGCCTTCAGATTTCCCATATTATCTAATGTACATTTTGTTTGCTGTAAACAGGGAAGACTACTTTAGCCAAAGCAGGGGACTGTGACAATTTCAAACTAAAAATTCATTAGTCAGGTAAAAAAAAAAAGTTAGCTGGCCTTGAACCCAGATATAAATGCACTAAAATTGTCTAACAGCTCACCAACAACACATTACTTTTTTGTAGCACTGTTCCAGCATCTGAGCACCGTGATGACTAAAGGTATAAAACATGAAGACACATGATAAAAAAGGTGCCAAATAAAGAATAAGGTAAGTACAAGGTGGCCAAGCTACCCTGCCCAATACACAGAAAGGAAAACTGGCAAAATTGAAAACAAGTTTAGCACTGCCAGGAGCAGAGGAGCTCCCCCTGCTCTGTCTGGGCAGACTGGAATAGGCAGGTAAAAAACACAGGTATGGAAATGAAAGACAAAATATCTTCCACAGATAAAGCAAAACAGAAAACTATAAAAATAAACCAAGAGGAAACTGTTTGATTATGATCTAAAATATTTCAGGCAACGTATCATGTGAACACCGATTTCTTGACACTGTGAGCTTTTAAAAAAAATCTGTTGAAGCTATGGTTTAGTTGGAGTCCCAGCAATGAAATACAATGTCCTTCATAAAGACAGGTGATGTTTTAAGATGTGTCTTGCTGAGCTTTGGTGGTATAAATCCTTCTGATCATTATCACAAATGTTCCCAGGCAGTCACTCCACGGGTATGACACAGCATCAGAGTCCCTGCTGAGTCAACCTGAAGGAACTGCTTAACTGTCCCTACAGGTGGACCTCATAAGTAATGTATTTCTCTTTTTTTTTTTTTTTTTTTTTTTTTTAACAAATAAAAGAGTTGTGACAAGTGATTTTTTATATGTGTAGTTTATCGTGTGAAATTTCTAGAAGACTTCAAGTGATGGATAAGAARGAGGTTCACAACAGTTCTGTAAGTTRGGAACATCAATCTTGGTAGCAGATCATGCATTTCCTTCACTAAACTGTTCCTGGTGTTATAGGGGCTGTCTGCAAACCCCTGCACTGCGCTTAACTCTCTCTGGTTATTTCATGCTCTGAGTTACTCGTGTTAAAGATGCATCCTGCCCAAAGAGAGGAAGGAGTTCTGTTAAAAATCAGTACTAAACCAAGCTTAAGGTACAGTTTTTTCTATGGATTTAGGTTTCATTCACCTCTGTATATTGCAAACAGTTAAAAATAATTTTATCTGTGACATTGCTTCACAGTTACCTGAAACCAGTTAAAATCTGCTTTTTTGACTTTCACAGGCTTAGGTTCAATCTCTATGCAAGAATGAATCCCTGTCATCTTACAGGAGAGGGCAAAAATTTCTTGGACCATGAAAATGGATGAGCCTCTTGACTTTTTACCTGGTGGAAAAGTCTATTTTCTTTATTTTAAAATTCCAGTTTAATTGTTTCTTGTTTTCTCTGTTCATTCTCCGTGCAGACAAAACTCACACTCATCACCTGTGCTTATCAGCTGGCAAAACTGTTTTCTTTTAGCACATTAATTATGGTTATAAAGTACCTTTATAAATATACATCAATGCAAGTGTTTACCAGCCGGTTTATGCACTGTTTTTTTTTTCACTATTAAGATACATTAACAATATCTGCAATCTGTGCTTTATTTTAAAATGTATAACTGTCTGACAGTAACACATCACTGCCATGAAAAAGCATCCATTTGTCTTTGGTTCACTGACCAGCTTTAAATTTGACCAGGTAATTCAATCAGTGTTATCTCTTTTTCCTATTTGAATCTTTGATTCCCTATGCATTTTCTCTTTCTGTAGGTGTCTGATTCAGATATTAGGTGAGTGTTAGTGATTTAGAAGCTCAATGACTTGATATACAAAGAAGAAAAAAGATTCCCTTTGAATCAGCAGAATTTACAGGAGTAGCTGAATAAATTGTCGTTAAAGTCCTGCTGAGAATCAGCAAACTTTCTGGAGAGACAATGCTGATCACATGAAATCTGAAGGGGAAAAACGAATAAATCCATCCATCCATCCATCCATCCATCCATCCATCCATCCATCCATCCAAGAAAGGGATAAGTCACTGCAATTTTTACCATTATTGCCATTCTGGCAATATCTCCAGTGATGTGCAAGTGTGATGCATTTGCACACCTTGAAGGAAGCAGATTATGGCTGTGTGTTCTTTTTTATTCAATTTCTTTATGAGAGAATGATATTATGTACTGTATGCAGTGTTTCTGAGTATATAAAAGGAGAAAACATAATGTATTTTCCTCAGAGAATAGGATTTATGTGCTGCAAATGCCTGATATGAAGGAAGGGCTTTGTGAGGGATTACTGTCAATACTGCTTGTTTATGAATCAAAACCTATTCAGCAATCATAAGCAGCTGGAAGCCGAACATCTGGGCCAAGAGTCAGCAGAAAATTTTGCTACCTCTAGATATTGTCTTTGTAAGGGATCAGTTTATCTAGGGTGAAATATGGGCCAGCTGTGAAAAGCCAAATGGAGAAATAAACTTCCCTCAGCGGAGCAAGGACAGCAAAGCTGGCACAAATGGAACTCCTCAAGAACTACTCCCTTCCCTTAAACAGGATGGGCAGGTAGACAGAGAGAGAAGAAATTTCATTTCTCCTCTGTGGAATACACCAGTGTCTTATGGGCATGGAGAAATGGAAAACAACCTCCTCAGGCAGTGGTCTGGAGCTGAGGGTTTTATCCTCCCCTAGTGCAGACTCATACTGGGATTTTAGGAAATTTAGGAGGAGACACCCAGCTTTGCTTGCAGAAAGAAGTGACTGAGCAGGTTTGTTCAGAAGATATTTTACCAGGAATACAAAGTGATTTCTCTCCTAATATCTAATATGTATGCTAAGGAGTTCAAGGTTCTCTCCAGGCTGTACAGGGACGTGCCTCTTTTCTCTCTGTAAAAATGTGCAACAAAGTAATTTCAAGCTTTTCTGTTGAATTTTATATGATTTCAATTAGACCTTTTAAAAGGGAGTATAACAGAGCTCTTAGGCAGTAATTAATCCTTCCTTTTACTTTTAAAAAATGAATGTGACAAAAGGCTGGAATTTTAATGACTGTTGAACACTGGGTAGGGATGTGGGATGTCTCCAGGACCAGGACTAGAATCTGAACTGTTCCCCACCATCACAACCACAGTATCATCAAGGTTATCTACTAAAACCAAGATCTTGATTTTGGCAACACAGAACTTCTTCTGACAAGCTTAAACCACTAAAACTGACGTTTTTGCATGCTAAACATCTACGCTAAGCTAAAAATATTTTGGAAGATTTCAGCCAAGACAGCCCATCTTACCACTAATCATTTGAAAGCTTGTTTCAAAGCATATTTCATCCTCAGGATATCAGGTAGAGAATAAAAAAGCACATGGACTACACATTAAAGGCAAATCTCCCTACTGACCCCTCCCAAGAGCATGAGTGTTTCTTCACATAATGCAATTTTTATTTTCAGTTTCCTTAGTGGAAAATGGCTCTAGAAAAAATATAGGACCGAAAGACAACATAAATTTTAATGTTCCTTAGCTTTTGTGCACACAGCTTTGCAACCTTATTTCAGGAAATTAATGGAATTGTTCTTCAGTGTGATTATTTATTTGTAATAAGGCTGTGCAAGAGTTTATAAATTGTAATGTGAGTAAACAAGACATACATTCCCTGGCCTGGGTAAAACAGGCTTTTATATTAACAGCTAGTGTTGCAACATTTCCTTGTTTCTTCATGTTCATGAAGTCATTTTTCTTTACAGCCACTACAGCAGCAAATGGTTCTGTCATTAAGCTCTTCTCAGAAATTTACTGTGATTTTATTGAAATGGAAAAGAAGACAACGCTTTGAGACTTTAAAGGATTTTTTAATGCACTTCACTAATTTCTGCTTTATTTGAAAACTGCTCTTCAATATTAATGCTGCTTCTTCTGCCTGAAATAATTCCTGTTATTGCCACCTCTCTATCCCAGCCATAGAATGGGTCTGCTGGCTTGTCAGATTTAATCTCTAAAATGCAGCAAAGTTATCAAAATCTGTCAAAAATATATGTGCATTAACATCTGATTTAGCCCACGAAGACAGGGAATGGAGTGTGAAGAGTATGGCTGAATAGTCTAATGAAATTTTAATGGAACTTGAGTTCTATTTATTGGATCTGTATTTGTCAGAAAGTTTACTTCTTTCGTTATTTCAAAAATTGTCCGTGTTTAACAGAATTCTGACCATACTGTCGTATTACACAGAGCAGTGCAGATGCACAGGCCACAGTCTCTGCAATTTTGTCTCCCTCCAAGGGAAAAAAATTAACAAAACTGCCACATAATATGTGATGAGAGGAAAAACACAAAACAGAATTTTAGATACTACTAATACTGGAATTTCATGTTCTGGGAAGGCACTGGGATGACCACAGTGAAGGAAAAAAATTAGGTTAGTGTGGTCAAACTGGTTTTGTTAGCATGACCTATTTCCACTTGTCTTTCTATTACATAGAAAGTTTTCAGCCATGGTTAATTATTTTATGTCAGACCTGGATCTTTCTGCTTGAAGCAACTTCTTGTCTAAATCCATGAAGAGCTCACAGGAAAGGAAATAAAAATTGGAAGCAGAAGGAACAGAATATCAACAACTAATGATCAGAAGAGTCTTGATTAGGTTCTGCTCCAGACCACAGGACGAAAACATTCCTCTACCAAAAATCCAACGTTGTTTGGTGCCTTGACTGAGAAAGACAAGATCAACATCAGTGCCCACAGTGAATCACTAAAACTTGTTCTATAAATATAGGGTTTTTAAAAACTAGAGCCTAAATTCGTGTTTTACAGCATCTTTTCAATAAATAACCCCTCTGTGCTATAGTCTCACAGATAAAGGACAGAAAGACTAAGATTTTGCAATTAGATGTAGGTACAGAATTAAACACCTTTTTGTATTGACACAAATTCTTGAAATTGAAAATTTGGCTGTAGTATTTTTCTGAAAGCAGGCAAAAGAACAAAACCTGCAGATGCCCTAGGATCTTGACACTTAAGCCTACCTAGAAATACAAATATTGAAATACTGTAATGTTTCTGGATCTAATCCTCATTTGAAGAACTTTTAAAAATGTTTCTAAATTTCTTTCCAAAGTCTGTGAGAGAAATTTGCACACAGAGTCACATCCTTTGTATGTCAAATCCTTCTCCCTACCTCTGATCTTAGTTTAGTGAAAAGGAAAAAAATAATAATGAAAGATTGTTTGGATGCTTTGTTCTTACAACTTCTATCTGCATTCCACTTTGCTTTATTTGTTTTATTCTATCCTATAACAGGAAACAATTTCAAAGAGGAAAAAAAAAAAGAACCAAAACCCATATAACTAACAAAAAAAAAAAAAAAAAGGTTGAAAAAACCGAGATTCTAAAGATTCTATTCCAAGTTCCAAGCAGAAGTTCAAAGAAGAAATGTTGTGTTGTCAGATGGAAATGAGAGGAGAGATTCAGATCACTCTTCACAGAGAGGGGTTTGGGATTACAGGATTGTAATTAGTAACCTTACTGTAATTCAATAATCAATGCCAAAAATAGCAATGAAATGGAGAATAATGACAATGGTTAAAGAAAGTTTTTTGTGACAAAAATTATATTGGACTTTGCTTTTGTTGTTGGCGTGAAGAGTCGCATCAGGTTTCCCAAAAGCTTCTTCTGCTGGCACTGCTGAAATATGGATCAGCAGCTTCCACGTCCCTGGGGTGATTTGGCTGCTGGGAGAAGGAGGAAAAATTGTTCCTGCCCCAGCCACAGGAGTGTGTGATTGTCATCCATGACTGGAGTAATCTGGGGGGCTTTTTCTAATGACAAAGGCACATCCAGATGGGACTTCCTAGTAGAATTTATTTTGTGAGAATAGGAATTGATACCCCACAAATGGCTGAGACATAGGAGCTCTAAAATATCTTGACTTCCAGAGAGCTTCCATCACCTTCTTGGTGCCCCACTTCTGACACTGCTAAGTACAAGGAACAAAGCACAGATTGGTGTATTGAAGTTTCATTTCCTCTTAGGCAGACTCAGAAATAACACAAGAAGCGTGAAGAGCTTTCAGGAAATCCTAATAAATAAAACTGTTACATGAAAGACCAACAGGTTCAAGGGAAGCTGAAGTTTGCTCTGGTTTGCTCAGCTGGGTTGGGAAAAAAATAACCCAAGATTGGCCAATTCTAACCCAGCCTCTCACAAATCACCCTGTAGATTCATTGGAGCAGCTGTAAGGGACAGGCACTGAGTGACTTCTATTAAACCTCAGAAGGAAGATATTCCAAGCTTTTATAAAATCAGAACTGCCTTTCTGTGTCAGAACAATCAGGGTTCCATCCCTCCTGCCTGAAATCAGAGGAGTTCAAGGAGATGCAGTATTTTGGCAGGATTTATATATTCAGCACAGACATATGTCTGAAAAAGACTTTTCCAAACCAGCTTTGGACATTCTCCAAAGCCAGCTCCAGCAGAGATCAAGGTCTGACAGAGCCCAGAGCTTGTGTCCCAGAGACAATTGTTAGAAAAGCATGGGGTCCAGGGGCAAATAGCTAAGGAGTGTACTCGTGATCAGTGTCCTTTATTGCTTTCACCAGGCCAGCTGCCTCAGTCCTTGGGCAGACAGCCCTCATTGCTAGGAAACACCAAAACTGGACAAAAATTTGAGTGGGTTTCTTTCTTGGCTAAGGACAAGTGCTGACAGGGTGTCAGGAATTTTGAAGACAAGAAAAATGTTTCTTCAGCACTACCTGTTTTCCAGGCAGGAACTTGTGCCTCCTTGCTAAGGATTCTGCAAAGCATAAGGGGACAAGAGTCAGTAAAGGCTTTCAGGTGACCACTGACTGCTAAACACAGGACACTGGGAGGGGACACAGCCAGGACAGCTGACCACAACTGACCCAATGGACATCCCAAACCACAGGGCCTCATGCTCAGCAAATAAACCCAGGGGAATAAGAAGGAAAGAGGCACATTAAGAGTGATAGCTGAACACCTGCCTGCCCATGGGAATTCGGGAATGAATTCCCTGCTTTGCTTTGCTTGTGTGCACGATTTCTACTTTATCTATTAAACTGTCTTCATCCCAACCCATGGATTTTCTCACTTCTGATTCTCTCCCCCATCCCACCGTGGGAGAGTGATGGAGTGGCTGCGTGGGGCTCCCTTGCCAGCTGAGGTTAGACCACGACACCCCTATAGATATTATTTTATTATGGTGATATGTTTCAATAGTCCAGACAACAGAAGCAAGAAAAGCTGTCTTGGTGCTATAAATTGAACAGATTAGCTGTAATGTTATATTTAGTATTGCACAAAATAGATGTGCTGGCTGCTTCACTCAGACAAGGAACGTTTTCTCTTTCCGTTTAGCGGGCAACAAATCATCAGTCTAGAACTGTGCCTCGTGTTCTAAAAATCCTCATTTCATTTCTTTTTGTTTTTAACTTTCTCTCTTTTTGTGGACTCCTTGTTGCAGACTTAACACATACTCTTGTGATGAGTTAACCATGATTAAGGACCGAATTCCCACCCAGCTTCTCACGCAGAAGCTAATCATCAGGATGGCAGAAAATAGGATGAGAAAGCACATGAATTGAGATAAGCAGAGGTACATCACTTTACTTACAGTCATTGCCAAAACAGGCTCAACTTTCTCAAAGTTATCAGCACTGGAATGCTCTGCTCAGGGGAGTGGCTGAGTCATTGTCCCTGGAGACATTTAAAAGATGTGTACATCTTGTGAACATGGTTTAGTGATGGGCTTGGCCCTGCTAGGTTAACGTTGGGTATAATGATCCTAAAGATCTTTTCCAACCCAAATGATTCTGTGATTCTATTTTTTATTTTGTAAATTAAACTACATTTGAGAGAAAAAAAAAAAAGCCAAAAAACAAACAAAAAAAGAAAAGCTACTACCTTTTCTTTCCTAAGTGTTACTTCACTCTCTTGTTTCCTGCCTGACAGTAAATGGTATATATTTAATGACTTTATTGAATCTTTCAAATCAAAGAATCATGGGATGGTTTGGTTGGGCAGGGACATTTTCCCCCAGGCCAGCTCATTCAGAGCCCATCCAGCCTGGTCCTGAACACTTGCAGGGGTTACCTGGGGATGCCAGGGATGTGACAACATCAGCCTGGATCCTCTGGGAGTGACTGAGGCATGGAAGTGTCTGAGGAATGAACAGCTGTGTTTGAGGGTTTGTTTTTGTTCTTGTTTGAAGTTTTGTTTTGGTTTTTTTTTTTTTTTT
>PYHW01010656.1:2472808-2492387 GCA_013186435.1 Turdus rufiventris | reverse complement strand
TTTTTGGGGTTTTTTTGGTTTTTTGGGGGTTTTTTGGGGGTTTTTTTTGTTTGTTTTTGCTTTTGTTTTTGTGGGTTTTTTTAATTTAGTTGGCACAATTGCTCCCCCTGACCAATTGAGAAGCATCCTGTGTTGTAAAAGTGGAGAGCTGGTATCCCTGTGCTTCTTCAACAGTGCTTAAATTATAATTTTGGATGTATTAATGGAACCCTGGGAATTGCTGGATGTCACAATGGCTAGCCTGAGTGTTCCTGACTGATTTAGGGCCTTTGCTTTATACAAAATGGAAAAAAATATGGTGCTGTAATTTTGGTTATGAGGTCTGACTTGGGCATTTGTGATGCTGTGCTGCTTTAGGTGATTTGATTTTCCAGTCTGACATGGTAATTTGAGATTAAAACTGAATTAGTGCTGGGTTTTTAAAACTGGGAAAAATCATTGCAAGACTGTTAAATTTAACATCCTGAAGCCTAATGCTTCAAACTTTCTTATTGATTAGCCTGCATTACTTTATTATTTTTTCCTACAAGTCCTTTTATACCTTATTGAGTGAATTATCTTCCAGCTGGGAAACTAAACTGGGATATAATAAAGCTGCAGGTTGTTATTCTGATCAGTGCAAAATTAATTTATAATGCACACTGGATAGAAAAGGCTCAAAGAGGTTTGCAGCAATGTCACTTCTGTATGTTGAGCTAAATCCTTTTCCTGTCCTGTGGAGTGCCTGAAAGAATTTGGCCCTTGAGGTTCTGAATTTAGGGGCTGTGTCTGGGCTGGGTCATGTAGCAATGCGTGCATTTGCAAATTTGTGTGCAACATTATATTTTGTCATTTGAAAAATGCCATTTTCTACCAAAAAGGAAATGGAATCTATTTCTTGGTGTACAAAGGGTAGCAAGGGAAAAAACTGGATCTGTTTCTTTTTTGTCTCATAATTATAAATTTTAAAAAGAGAAGTTAAACTTTGTTTGATACTCTGTGAATTCTGTATTTCCTGAAATGCATGAGTAGAACTTCTAGATTTTTGCTTTTCTGCTTTCCATTTCATATATGTATATATGTGTATTAACTGGAAGTAATTCTTAATTTTCTGAAAGCCAGAGAATTGTCAAGAGATAAAAAAGAAACATTCTAAAAGAAACAACCCTATATCTCATTCAAAAAAAATATATAAAAGCCTAACATTTTACATGAAAAACTAAGGGATTTGTTGCTGCTCAGTGTCACAGAAATACTGCATGTCAGTCGTGTTTGCTTTTCTAACAAACCAATACTCCATTGTTTTCTTAGAAAACAAATTATTTTTCAGTTCTGGATTTTGGAATGGATGCAGACGGCAAGCAGTAATGTACCAGTAAAAGACAAGTTCTGCAACGTTTTCATTTTAGGCTTGGGACAGGGAGAGGATACACAGAAGTTATTTTTCCTGTGAAATGCAGAGTTCTTTTCAAATTTGGCAGGTTCATGTCTTGTCAAGGCATTCAGCCAGTAGTAGGAAACTGAAGTAAATTTGTTGTATATCTTAAATTTCATAATTACCTAATATTTACCTTTATGCTTCCAAAAGGATTTGTTTGCTGAGTTATCAGTAATCTGAATTTTGCTAAATGATTCAACAGTAGGACAGATTTATTGAGTTGACTTCCAAAGCCTCAGGAAGATAATTCACAATTGTCAAATCTTCTTCTGTGGTAGTTAAAATTAAGGATGCATCAAGGGCATTGTCTTTGTTGGGACAAATGTTTTATTACAATGCCAATTTGGACAAAAAGCCTTTTACTTGTGGAAACCTATTTCAAAAACGGTGTGGGGGAGTTACGTATCATTTACTCTGAAATGCAACATTTTGAATATATGAGCTTAGGTGTTTTTAATTTAAGCAGATGCATGAAGCATGTACTCTGATTATAAATCTTCTCCATTAATCTACTTAACACTGAAATTCCACAACTTATTATCTACATGGGACCACATTTGTAAGTGGATCTCAGATTCCTAAAACCACTGCCTCGATTTTCTTTTTTTTCTTTTTCTTTTTTTTTTTTTTTTTATTTGAATACATGGAAAGTGATGTTTTAATATAACTAAATAGTTTGGAATCTTTGCATATACTCTGTACAGATGTCTTCCTCACCACCTAAAGTGATGTGTAGCAGGCATATTTATTCAACATTCTTATTACAAAAGGTTAAATCCTGCTATAAATACCTCCTCTGAAATATTTCATGAACAATTTTATTTCTCCCTCATCTTTGTTCTGCATCCATACAAAACTAATGTGGATTTACTAGAGAAGTATTGTTTTTCGAAATCTTGAATATGGTCAGGACATTGTGCAGGCTATTGTTGGAAATTGAAGCTAACATTCTGCCTAAATTCTGTACTATTTGCTGCCTTTCTGCTCATCCTGCAGAATTAACAGTGTCCATGACCTAATTTCTTCAAAACTGCATTTGTTAATCTGTCAAAATCCACCATGTATCTGGATATTCCAACCCATTTCCAGAGCTGCTGTGGTGTGGATTGAGGCATTCTCATCTCTCAGACATGCTGTGGTGTCAGCACAGCTCCTGCAGTGACTGAAAGCCACAGCAATTCTGTAAATACAACATTCAGGAATGGTTCATAATGGAGTACTAGCTGGGAAAACCATTGGCAAGTTCAGATCCAATTATGTGCTCCATGAGTTAAAGTTTCTCCTTTAGGCTTTTTATACAAGGTAATGCAGATACTGTTGAATTGCCTGTGCTCAAAATGTTTCTGTGGAGGGGCACATAATTTTTCCTCCAAACTTTTAATTGATAAAAATCTCTCAAGGGGAAAAATTTTACAGCTGAAGGTTTCGGTGAGAAAAACCTAGATGTGGTGGAACTTGGGGCTTTAATCCAATATCTGTGGAAGTTAATGGGGAATTATTGTGTTTCTGAGTGGGTATGGAATTACTGATGAGTGCTCTTAGCTCTGAAAGTTCAGCTGGTTTGCTGTTGATGTTACACACCAGTGTGTTCTGGTCATTGCATTTCATATACTTGTTGATTTTTTTTCCCTTTCCCTTTCCCTTCTCCCCTCCCCTGTCCTGCAGAAAATCATATTAATGTACAGATTTTTTTTTTTTTTTTTGAACTAACATAGCTGCAACACTAAGGACATGAAGTCTAGAAATAATTTTGCCTTTCTAGTTAGGAGCAGCTCAGCAATACTTTTTTCTGAATGTTACAGCTTTCATTTTCTTTCTAATTTTTTTATTTTAAATTTATTTATTTACTTCTCTATTTTCCCATGAGAGACTCCATCCTGTTTGTAGAGGGAGTATTGGGGGCAAGAGATGGGGAAACAGCTTGAGACAAGTTACTGGAGCTGATCATCAAGACAAAATGTCATTTTTTCTGACAATATTTCTTTCTTTTTTTTTCTAGGAGTGACAAACCAAAGAAAGTTTATTTATTTTTATTGTTTATTTATTTTATTTATTAAAATACAATTGTTGGGGATTACTGATTAACAATAAGTACTGTTAATTAATGCTAAATATTGGCACTCATAATCCTCAGACTTGCTATCTGTTCCTGGCTGTGGCAAGGGGCTGTCTTGTTGTCTAACTTAATTAGACCACTGCATTATTACCTTCTTTTTTTTTTGCCTTGGGGAAAAACCTCTTATCTTCCTGCTTTTAAATAGATTATCAGGGCAGAAAATATCTTTTTACCATTGTTTGTGTGAGCTTCTAATAGAATTGGGCAAAAATTTCAGATGAAATCTTGGATCCCAGCCAGTTCTCTTGGGTTTTTTTTAGATAAAATGTATTTTCCATAAAAAATTGAAATTAATTTTCAGAATATTTTTTTTCTGGTTTTCACAGGTAGGGATATAAAATCTTAATCTGTATTAACATGTGCTTTACATCGTGGATGTTTGTTTATAGAAAACATTAATGTACCCTGCAACTTCTAATGAAATTTTAACACTGTTATTGCTTTGCTTTTCTAAAATATTGTTTCTACTAAAATATTTATGTTGTCTCAGTAATAATTTTCATTTTTCACAAGAAACTATGGCACACTCATCACTGAAATGTCTCATGGTAGGGAGGTTTCAGTGAAAAATAGTTGAAAACTTGGCAACAGTGCAAGTTTTTGAGTTACTTTGCTGTTCCAAAAGATGTATGGGCACTCTTGAAAGCCTTCAAGTATGTTGAGCTCTATTAAACATTTGATGATGCTACCTTAATTACTGAATTGCTATTTCTTATTTTCTCATGTAGTTTTTGGTGCATAGCAGTTCCATTAATTGTACCAGTTTACTTTGCAGGAGCCCTAAAGTGCAGATTCCTGTGTGGATGTGACACTTGGGGACAAGGTTTTGTGGTGGCTTTGCCAGTCCTGGGGGAATGGCTGGACTTGATCTGAAAGGTCTTTCCAAACCTGAACAGCTCAGTGATTCTGAGCCCAGTGCTGAGCTGGGAATGAGGGATGGAATAGTTCTGGCTGCACTTTCCCAATCTGTGCTGTAATTGTTTGTTTTCTCAGCAATGGCTGTGGTGTGGGTGATGGATCAGGAGTGGCGGGCTCCCAAACCATCACCCAGCTTCACACCCTGACCCCTGGGGTGTCTGAGCCCACTCCACAATGCCAGCAGTGCCCTCACCTCCTGCTCTAGCCAATCTCCCAGGCTGGGGGGGGATTGCTCTGCCCTTTCTGAATAAAAGGATTTGAGGGAACTGCTGAACTTGCAGGAAATCGTGGTCAGGCTTTTCATTTGGCTCTTAATGGTGTGAGCTCACAGGTTGCTTTTATTCCTTTTGGCTTAGAAATTTTCATTTGATCTACTTGCAGCAGAAGTTCCCACTCCCACGAGCATGACCTGCCCTACACCAGGCAACAATACTGTAATTTCAGAACAGCCCAGCTTCCAAATAGTCAAAATTGTTCCTTTCAAAAGTTCTGAACACCAGAGCAGGATCTGGCCAAGGTTCAGTAAGGAAATAGCTGCACAGAGCAGCATCCCTTGCACCTGGTCATCTGTGTTCCTCCACTGAAAAGGTAAAATCTGCTGAAAAAAAATCCCAGTACCTCCAGGACACATGATTTTTCTCTGGATAGATAAAGTCGAACTGCCAAAAGGTTTTGAAAGTGGCTACATTGGTGTTTGCTCTGTCTGAGGAGCAATGACACCCAGATCCAGGAGCTGGCTGGAAATGAGATGGAAGAACACTGAGCTCAGTGTTACAAATAAGGCATTTATGACGAAATCAGACAAAGATGAGCTCAAGGACAGACAAAGGTGGCAAATGTCAGCAGAGCTGTGCAATGGGAAAAGGGATATCTTGACCTGGCTTAATAGGTGGTGGAAGATTCAGAGCACATTTGTCACTGCAGTCCCTGAGATATTATGAATTCAGATTTCTTAAAGATTGTTTGGACAGAAGGTGAATAATAGAGGCCTAAAAGGGCTTATGCTAACCTGGTTTGCTTCCACATACTGAAATTATGAGAATTGGAAGGAAAGCATGAATTCCCTAGAATTTAGTAAGCCTAATAGAAGTATTAGAGTTTGAATGTACATTTTCATTTTGAAAGTGAACTTTGTTGTTAAATAGTTCTTAATAATCCTTCTTCTTGTAAAATACTTCCTATCTCCAGTGAGGGACAGTTAAAAAAATGGCTAGTGCAAAGACAAATCACAGTATTGTAGCAGGGTTTGCCTATCCTATCTGGAACTTGTTTGGGTGCTTGAGGTTCAGCCACAGATCTTAAAAAAGAAAAAGAAGAGCAAAGATGACACCAATAGAGCAGCAAAATATTTGAAGAATTTATCTGATGCACTGCACAGGGAGTAGAAGAGTTTGATTTGCATTCAGGTCTGTGTCTGAAGTGTCACGTTAATAGCCACAAATATAAACTAAAAAACCAAAAATGTTGAGCTGCAAGGGTTTACTCTTCCTGGTATTCAGTGTAAGCAGTTGGCATTACTCCTTGTCATCAATCATCATTTTGGTGGGCTAAGCATGCCTAACAAATTAGTTGCTTGTTGCTTATTTGGCTGATATTTTGCTGCTGTGTCAGACTCTATTTGGCTGTTAAAGCTGCAGTCTTTTTCCAGGTACTGTGTCTTTCTGGATGGTGCTATTAATAGAATGTTCCTTTTGTTATTTGCAGTTCTCATAATTGCCTTAAGCTCATAGCCTGAGCTAATTCACCTTGTTTGGGTTTTATGTTGTCTGACTGAAACATCTTGCATATGGAATTTGTGTTTCAGAAAAGCACAGACCAAGTTATTGCTAGCTAGAGAAGAGCAGCATCTTAATCTCTTAAAAATTGATACAAAATGAGGTATAGACCGTGCACTCAGAAGTGTGAAATCTAAAGAGACAAGATGAAGCATGAACACACAGAACAGAAGTGAGTGGAGTGAGAATAGAGCAAAAATAGTACAATTACTGACCTTTGTGTGAGAGGAGAAAGTGAAGAAAAGCCACCTCTGAGAACTGTTAAAAAATAAATTTTAAAAATAGGGGCTATATATGAGGGATACTTGAATGTATATGCATGGACATGGCAGTAGTGAGAGGTTCTAGAGAATATGATTTTGTTGGTGGATATTTAGCACCAAGAATTCCTAAATCATGTTTTAGTCATGAAATGACAAATTCACTCAAGGAACAGGGTTTTAGTGAGGTAGGTATATCAGCAAAGGGTTTAGTTTTGTCACATTCTGTGAATTCAGAAAATTCTTCAGGGTTTAGTTATGTCACATTCTGTGAATGCAGAAAGTTCTTCAATGCTGTGACAGACTTTAGTGTTTAAAAGCTTGTATGCATTCCTGTTAGAACTAATCTGTCAGCCTGAAGTCTTTATGAGAGTGTTTTTTTCTGGAAGGGAAATTGGAAATTATTTGGGATTTATTGAAACATTTATGGTAGGGGCAAGTAGAGATGACTCTTAAATATCCCTTTTTATACTACAGTCCTAGCACTCAGAAAGAAATTCAGAACAGAAATTTATATGTTTCACTTCTGGGAGTTTAAAATGGTTCACTCTTACGTGTTTAGATGTCACCTGGTTGTATTTTAAAAGAAACTTCACTGAAATTAGCACGGATTTGGAAAGTTCATGTTTATTAGCAGAGCTTTGTGACAAAAAGTGATTCACTCATGTATTTTTTTTCTTCTCCAAGCCGGCTTTACCTGAAAATCTTGTGATGTTGATCAGGTGCATGGATCCTTTTTAGAGAGCTGACAGAATATATGAGAACTGTGAGAACACCTGATGGCTGCATTTCAGCTGCAGTGTGAGTGAAACAGAACAAGGCAGGACAGCCCCAAGAGCCTGAATTCAAGGCAGTGTAAAGGACATGAGCACAGTGAAATGATGCATAGGTTTGTTACAGGAATATTTACAGCTGCTGATGTGTGACCCTGGCTCACAGATACTGTCTGCAGAAGTAAGTTGGGTTTTAGTGAGGTTGGTTTGTTTGTTTGTTTTGTTGTGGGATGTTTTTTTCCCACAGGGAAAGTACAGGGGGATGAGAATAGAAAGAAAATCCATCCGGCCTGCATGATGCTATAGCCTTGAATTTCCCCTTAAAAACAAAACAGAACAACTCCCTAAACAAACTTGAAGTGACTTCTGACTTTCCTTTTATTAAAGAAAAACCCCAGCTGTGACCATGTACAATTTGTAGACTCTTTAAAATTGCAGCTCAAGCTGTATGAAATGGATTTGCATTTGTAAATACCATTATTAAGCATTTAAGCTGCTCAGACAATAATTATTTTAAGTATTAAGGATGCCTTTGTGTTAAAACAAAGTGTGTCTATACCTGACTTCTATTTACTTGTCTTTAAAGTGAGATTTACAATGTGTATAAGTCCTTATTCAGTTGAGTGGGAAATTCCTGTGTGTCTAAAATGAGCTTCATAACACCACAGCAAATGAGTAGAAGTGGAGTCAGAGCAATATAATTTCTTCACTGAGAGGCAGAAGTGTGTTAATTATTGAAAACACAAACACATCAAATTGTACAATGTACATCGGTCTTAAAAAAAAACCCAAACAAACCCAAAAACTCCAAAGAGACTCGGGTGCTTCCCAGAGGTAGAAATTTAAATAAACTAGTTGTTGTAGCTGGCTGATATTCCTCTTTCAGAGTAGAAAATATTAATTGTCTTGCCCATCTCTGGAATACTTGTTGAATAACTACAGCAAGGTGGAAGAGTAATGAGTTGGAGAATACATTGGTTGGGAATGGGTTCCACAGGTTTTATTAAAACTGGATCACAGTCCAGCCAGGAATACAAGGATCATGGTGTCATAGGAGCAGCAGAAAACAGGAGAATTGTTCAGTGGTATAGGAGTTTCCATTTGTGAGGGTGACAGTTTGCTCTCTGGCATCTCTTCAGTGTCATCTCTAAGAACTGTTAAATACTCTGGGGGAAGAACAGATGAGATTGGAAACCCATAACATTTTCTTCTGGGGGGAAATGCATGGGCCAAAGAGAAGTGCAGAACTGCTGAGGTTGGTCGAAGCCTCTTGAGGTTGTGTGGTTCCACCTTCCTTCTCAGGGCCACGAGAAGCTGAACTTTGAGTATCTCAAAGGACAAAGACTCCACAAAGTCCCTGGGCAAACATGTTCCAGTCACAAAGTGTTTGTGGCATTTTTCTCATGTTTGAACGGCCAACCAGCTCTTCCAGTGACACATGGGGAAAATGTATTCTTGACATTAAAAGCCAAAAATTTTCCTTGTGACAGACTCAGAAATGCCTCTTCTTTCCTCTTGTACACTGTGGCATATTCAGAGAGGAGTCAGCTGTACTGTGGAGGTATCAGAGAGATTGTCTATTTGTCACAGTGCACAAGGCAACTGAGCAATTAGTCAAGATGTGAGTCAGGCATTTCTCATTACTAAATTAACCAATTGCTACAGCTGGGCTGAACTTTTCAGCCAAAAAATGCTAAGCAGAAAGCTGCAAATTCAAATTRATGAAGAAATAACACAAMTTCCATGTCAGCATTGACAAGTACTTTCCATTAGAAAATGTGACCTTAAGAAAATCTGAGATAAATTGAAGTATTTAATTTAATYTCATCTAGACTCAAGGTTTTCATCTTTATTAATTGAACTTTTTAATGATACAAAACCTTTCTCTTGGTTGTCAGACTTCCAGTAAATATTAGTATAACAGAAAACTCGTTTTTGCAGCTACTTGAACTTTTCTTTACTTCCATTGTAAAATATGTATCTTATTTGCCTTAAAATCTTGTTATGATACTGATTATTTTGATTAATCGCTTGATATTTTGGTCAAATTTGCCACCATTATAGAGCAGTTCTGTGGCAATGTCTATTGATCTCCACTCAACAAGGGATGGAAAGGTCTAGAATGGCTTCTGGGAGAGAAAAAAAAAAGAACATTAACAATATATTGCTAACTAATGAATAATAATTTAGATAGTAGAGCTACTAAAATTTCTGTGCAAAAAATATTTTATTTATTTATATTTTTGTAGGTACTTGCTGAGACAGCAGCCAGAGCTAAATGTCAGGAAGTTGAGGAACTCAGCAGTGACTACAGAGAGTAAACCAAGCTGTTAAAAGCAGTGACTGTTTGCTTGTGAACAAAACAAACACCTAGGAGTGGAGCTGGGCTTTGGAAGTTAATTAAATGCTGCTAAAGGGAGACTAGAGCTGTTTTGTTTCTAGATTTGTATTATTGCTTCCCCAAATGGCTGTGGTCATTAGGATACACATCTGGTGCTCACCCTCAGCACCAAGGTTGTGTAAGGGATCTTAGTTGGAGTGCTTTGTAATAACCCACAATTTGGTGTACAGAAAACAAAAATACAGGGCTCTTATGTTATGCACAGTCACTGTATTTCTCAGGAAAAGCCCAGAAACATAAATGTGATGTGAATTTTGTGCCTGACTAGTTGATTAAAAGGATGCTTTAGTGGCTGCTGCGCATTTTATGCATTCTTATTATCCTGCAATTGCACCACGAGATCTGTATCTAAATCCAATCTCTTTCCAACATCAGCAGTAAGTTTAGTTCCATGGAAAAATTATTAGAGACAGTTTAGCTGCTGGGGATAGACCAAGTGCTGTTGGTGCTGGCACTGCTGTGTTGTTCAGTGTAGTCCCACAGCTTTTCTGCATCAAAAAGAGCAAGGAAGCCCTATGGCTGTACTGGATGTCAGGGGTCACTTAGCAGCAGACCAGAAGCAGGGGATGCTTTTGTGACCTGTGCTGAGCTGTCTGGTTTTGCATCCAGGCTGTCACCATCTCCTGAAGTAGCTTTTAAAAGCTGTTTTCTGCTTGCTACTGAAGCAAAATTTCAAATGTTCTTTCACTGTATTGGGAGACTTTATGTATGGAGGGTGCAGCTGGTGAAATTCTGTTTAATAATCACAGCCCTTTTCCTTCATATTCACATGGCATGCCCCCCACTATGCAGTGAAACAAGAACATTTAAATGGCCAGGAAATTTCCCTGGAAAAGTGTCTACCTGATAATGTGGCTGGAATACAAGGACCCCATTGTGGTTTAACCCAGCAGGCAGCACAGCACAGCACAGCTGCTCACTCACTCATTACGGTGAGATGAGAATGGGAGAAAGGTAAAACTCTGTGTTGTGATAAAGACGATTTAATAGGACAGAAAGAAAAGGGAAAATAATGGTAAAAGAACATAGAAAACAAATGATAGGATCACAAAACTAGTGATAGGACAAATTGTAATGGATTTAAATGGGGAAAAAAAGGTAGGTTTAGGCTAAATCTTAGGATGAAATTCTTCCCTGTTAGGAAGAAATTCTTCCATTACCCCATCCCTGGCAGTGTTCAAGTGTTCAAGGCCAGGCTGGATGGGGCTCTGAGCAACCTGGTGTAGTAAAAAGTGTCCCTGCCCATGGCAGAAGGTTGGAACTTGATGATTTTAAGATCCCTTCCAACCCAAGCCGTTCTGTGATGCCCCACACCCTCTGACCTGTGCCTGGGCAGTGTCTGCCACACCCAGCCACCTTTTCACATCTCTATCACCTGTCCATTCATTCCATCCTGTTTTAGCTATTTGTGGATTAGCCAGAACCTGCAATTACCAGAATTCCTGAGCAAATGGAATCAATTTGTTTACCCTGTCTTGGTTTCCTGATGAATTTTTGTGACTCAGACCTCATCCTTTCCTTGGCTCCTGGCACACTGGCAAAATACAGCACTTCCCTGTAGGCTTAAAATAAGTATTACAGTCCCAATTATTAAGTGGAACTCTCACCACACAAGGTATTTCTCTCACATGGGTTGCTACAGGTGGTTTTTTTTAGCAACCTGCACATTGCCCTGATCTTCAAATTCTGTCCACAGAGGGATCCCCTGCTTAGGGTGTCCTGTTCAGCAACCCCTGGTATCTGATAGAGCCACAGCCATTCTACTTTTTTATACCCAAAACTTGCCATTTGATAAAAAAATCATCAAGTCTTCCATGAAATGCCTGTCTCTATGACAGCTGAGTATAAGCTGCTTTCACAAGGAGGCACAAAAAAACCTTTGGGAAGATGGTGTAAATGACCTGTTCACAGAGGGGGCTTCCGATAAATCCCCATTAAAATTAGCTTAGGCCCCAAAGCATGTAATTTTAATCTTCTCAAAGTTCTGCCATCTCTTTTTTAATATTTATAAATGGGTAGCAGGAATGCTCAATCATTTTTTAATCTAGTTAAACCTAACAATATCTTGTGGAAAGGAGTTCCACAACCGAGATTCTATTGCAAACTATTTGCTTTTAATCAATTCCAAAATTGCCCATATGAGACCTTTTTTGTTTGCCAAGGTTTTGGCTTAAATGTGAACTTGAAGCAAAGTCTGATGTGAGGAAAAAAATGAGCAAGTTGAGTTCTGGATCAGGATCTGGAACATTGCATCTTTTTTGCATCAACATTTGGTCTTTTTGAATGCTTATTTCAGCTCATTTTTTCAGTCTCTCTTAGCTCATTTATCACCAAGAAAAATCTTTCAAGGACAAAAAAAAAATAGGTGTGGGGCAAATTATAGAAGGGAATTTATGTATGGGCAAGAGTGGAATTGGGTTAAAAGCTATCCACCACTTCTCACTCTGAAGAGGAAAGGTCAAACAGAAGAATATATCTTATTTGGTCTGTTTATACCTGTCTTGCTCCTAAGGTGCTGTTACCTTGCAATGCTGTCGCCTCTGTGCTACAGAAGAAAGAGGTAACTGCAGTTAAAGTGCTAAATCCAGCCAAAGTGTGTGAAAGAAGCTGCATTTTCAATAGTCAAGAGACTTGGGAAAAACTACTTTATTCCTTTAAGTCTTGTGTAGGGCTGCAGAAGGGAGGCAGGGCAGGAGAGGCAGTGGCTCCTTTTACTGTGACAGTGTTGAACAAAACTCTGCAGAGGAGGAACAGGGTGAACAAAGACCAGAGGCAGTGATGGCAGTGGGAACTCTTTTCCTTAGACCATGGTTATGCCTCATTCAAGGTTAGACTTACATTAATACCAAATATGCTTTTAAGATTTATAGAATATAAAGAACATGATTTGAAGCTGCAGTGATTGCATTGCTGTGGAAATTAGTTCTGTCTTCAGATAGTATTTCAGGGGGGACATTCCTGAGGATACACATGGCTGTGACACCTCTCTTGCTGCTACTGCATTGTGGCATGCTTGTATTTGAATGCATATATGGTAATTTCATGACCATAAGGCGCACTGGACTATTAGGCGCACTTCCGGGTTTGAGGGAAAATTTTAGTCAAAAGGGTGCGCCTTGTAGTCATGAAATTACTGTAGTTAATTTTTAAATGTAAAACTGAGCCTCTGCCTGTAATTCTGTGTATCCATGTTTCTCAGGGCCACTTTTTGATTGACTCTTCAGATAACTTTTCATGTCCATAGATTATGTTCCCTAAATAAGGAATTAATTGGGCTTGCTTGCTTGAGTTCCTGACCAGGATGTTCCAATGTGTGGAGGTCTGGAGGAAGGATGTCACCGAGGGATGGGTGCATTCAAAATCTGCATCTGTGTGTAAGAACAGTGCCAATTCCTTCGGTATCCTGGAATACCATCCCCCTTGGAAATGAAGTCATGACAGTCACTAAATGGCTGCATAAAGGTTATTTCTTCATATGTGAGAGGATGATAAAAACTTTCTGCCGCATAAGTGACAGTGTGGGTGTAAATCATAACTTCTAAGCATTGGTTTTCTTTTGTCTAAGTTTGTATTTTATGCTGATACCTCTTGTATCTAAGTGTCTTGCAGTTCAAGGAACATAACTGACTTTGTGTAGCTGTTGTCTTCTCTTTCCTTATGGAACAACATGCTGGAAATGGAGTGTCATGACACAGGTTTAAATAAGAAAGTTTAATGATAGGCACTTGTACCTGGAGCAAAGGTCAGAACTCAGTGATGATTGGATGTCTACAGGCCATTTTGGGATAACATGGGATGTTTGGATTGATTTAAGTCAACCTGGGAGCACTAGCAAAAAACTTTAAGGTGCTTTAGCCTGGCAGCATAGGTGGAACCGTGATTGCAGCTGACAAGTAAAAAAAAAATCTAACAGTCAAAATGGTTAAAACATGGTGAGTGATCCCCCTCAAGTTATGTAAAATAGAAGAGAGGTAAAGCTATAAAAACTGCCACCACTTACACAGAAATTTCCACTTATCAGAGGACACCCCTGTGTGCATTTTGAATAGGTGTCATCAACAACCAAGCACAGACTCCCAGTCCTTCACACCAGGGGCACAAACACACAGCAGTTTCCCAGGAAAGGGTCCTGTCTCTAATTCCCTGCAACCTCACTTTTGTTCAGTGTTCAGAGTTTTTGCAAATCTTTTGTTGATCCCTCTGTGCTGATTTGATTTGTCTCATCCTTCCACGGGCTATCCTTGTATTTTGCTTCTGCCTTTATTTGGCAAATTATATTAGTTCTTACCATATTAATCCTGTCACTGATTTACTCTTTTTCTCAAATAGCAATCAAGCATACTGTAGTATAGTATAAGGCTGTCATATCTGCATTTTCCTGGAGCACATATCCTATTCCATTTTATTTTAAATAGCAAAATTACTCCATTATATCATGAGAGAGCTTTGCATTTTTCTGCATTTTGTACAGTTAAGGAATATAAAACCAAATGAAAAATAATGTGGTTTGCTTTAATCCTGTGTTTTCCCCATTTTACAGTTATTTCTGTGAATAAACAGTGGAGTAACAGTAGTCCTGTTCCCATGAAAGAATCCAGTTTAGGAAAGAACAGAGTAGCACAGAAATAATTGTTCTTCAGACCTTTCCAGAAAAGTTTACTTAACTCTAACATGAGCAGAATACATGATTGTGATGGGTAAATTGAGAAGTAGGTAAATAGATTTCACTGTGAAAGGAAGAGGTGGAAGCAATTTTAAATTAGTACCCCTGAGTTCTGGAAATTATTTACTTGATTATATTCTATTGCTAGTTGTGGCACAAACTGTGTATTAAACACTATAACGTGTTAAGGCTTCTGCCATTATCCAGGTGTTTGCCACACTCAGGGTTTGTATTGAAATTTGTTCATTGATTTCCAGGGTCAAATCTAAATACCCTCTGGGCTACTTCCAATGTATCTTTGAATTTTAATGTTGAGTTAATGGAACCTATTTTAAGGTTTACAGCAGATTTCATAGCTGGCTTGTACCCAGTTGCAGTTTTTAAAGGATTACCATAAACAGCAGCCATTGTATCTGTCAAGAGCTGAATGAAGAGAACCTGTGCATATATTTATATATCTTTATATTTCGTATTTCCTATTCCTTCTTCTGTCACAACAAGAAAATTTGCAATGGATCCAGTTTTTGAATCCTGTTTACAAAACATTACTTAGGATTAGATGGATTGGTCCCTGTTCACCACCTCTCCACTCCTCCTACCACAGTGTGTAGATGTAGAAAATAGCATTTGAAGTTAACTTTGTCTTGCTGTCAGCCAGCTAGCAATAACGTTTCTGAGAGAGAATATAAGAAGCTCTTTTCCTCTTCAGTAGAGGAGGGAGGATGTGTGGATTTCTAAAGGGAGACAGCTGTTGCACAGGAGTGTGGCAGAATTTCCGTGTGATACAGGAAGAGTCTCTTCCCCTTAAACTATCAATTGCTCTGTTTGCTTGCCTTGAATGCCAGAAGGGAGGACACAAAACCGATGCAGAACTGCAAAGGTTTTAGCACAAGACACTCCAAACTAAGTAAATGACAATCTTGAGCATTTGCTTGCTGCTTTTGCTAGAAAAAAACATCACCCACATCTAATTAGTGACATTGACCTTGATTCGGCAACACCACCTCAAAACTTCCAGTTGACTACTGAAAAATACAGCACTGGAATATTTTGGATTGTACTTTGAGAAATATTTTTATTGAAACAAATAACAATTCTAAGTTTTTTAATCTTTCTTTAATTTTCATTTTATTTTCTTCTGAGTAGCCCTGACTCTATGTGAGTTCAGGTACCTTCTCTGCAGCCTTTCATTGCATTGCCTCCAATATAGTTGGCATGAAGAGATTTTTTAAAAGCTGACTTTAATTTACTGATGCTGCATTGCCCGGATCAATATTATTGCATTTGGAAAGTCTATCCTGCCATTAGATTTACCAACCAGAAAATGGAGACCACTAAAAGGCTTGACTTCAATTCAGATTTCTAATAAATCTTCTACAAATGTGGATTATGAGGCAGCATTTTTTTTGTTCCTTTGAAATACTGAGGAGATTCTTCAGTATTTCACAGGGACTGCTGTGTCACTGTCACACATGATCCCTCAATGTAGGATTAAGTAATTATGTGCCTTGCAGTGATTTAAATCTAATGCTTTCCACTTTACTCATGAAAAGAGATGCATGAAGTGTAATGGAACTGCCCAGGACTGAAGCAATTAGAACTTAGCCAATATCATAAATTAATAAAATTTTTTTCTTCTCTTTGTATTTTCTGAATACTATTAGCCAGTAAATGTGTTAAGAAAATGGCTATCCTCTATTTATATGTTTAAATTTATCATTTCAGTCACAGAGGGAACATTCCCTGGTTGATACTCAGTATTAATGGTTGAATTAAAACAAGCAGTTACCAAAAAAACACATCTGAGGAGTGTCTCTGCTTTTCCTTTCCATTAATCCAGGATAACTACTTGCACTTTCCTTCTTTACCTGCATTCTCAGGTCATGTTCCCCTTAGGCATGTCCTCTTTTTGTTGACTTCCTTTGGCTGTAAAATCACTCAGCTTCACTTGGTGAAGGAGGAGAACTGAGTGGAGAAAATTGAGGAAGTTTGATGCTTGTTTTACCATAGTGGCAATTCTGATCACTCTGCAGATTTGTATGATGAACAGGCAGATTGTGCTGCTGTATAACAAAGTAATGGAGTCCTATTTCTCCCCCTAAAAATACATGTTTGTTTTGATGTTACCCTGTTGAACAAATGTTTTGGAGTTAGATGAAACCTTTCCATTGTAATTTTGTATATTCATCTCAAAACAAGCAGAAACTGATTTTTGTGCTGGTAACTAAGAATTTGCTGTACTTAATGTACTTGTATTTGCACAGAATACCTGCAGTCCCCTTCTTTCCTTTTATTGGCTTCAAAATATATTGGGGTGAGTTTTCTGGTGGAGAAGGGAGATAATACATAATGATTAATTTCTAAGCATCAAAGCATGGCTGTGAATTGTTAACTTCTAATGCATATTCCCCATCTGCAGAACTGAAAGGAATCAGCAAGATCTACAAAGCAAATCTTTGTTGCCTTCAAATCCAGTGACCATCCATCCGATACTGATACTGCCTTCGAATTTATATCCTGGATTTTCCCCATAGATCTGTAAATGTCTATATATGTTCTGCAAACAGAAATACATAGCTCAAAGGCTAAAGGAATGCAATTTTTAATTATGCCCTTTAGAGTATTTATAATTTCTTTCCAAGAGTTATTGGACTCCAGACATTCATGTGCCATATGGATATATATTTCCTTCATTATGAAAATTCCAATATAAATACCACCATCTTCTTTTCTTTGGACCATTTGGCCTGAAAGTTTTACATCTCTTGTCCAACATTAAGTTGCATATCAGTAAAATGGCTTGCAAATTATCTCACTGCTCAAATAGGGTAATTCTGCTTTCCATTTAAATTGAACTGGTATGTCTTTTAATTTTATTAAATTTATTAATTATTCGATTGACATAGCAATGGAATGATAGTCTCATTTAAATGATTAATCATTCATTTTTGGTTGGTATGGGGTGGGGATTTTTGTCTATTTGCTTGCTTTTGTTTTGTTGGTTTTTTACTTTCCTAGAATTCCAAGTTAAAATTTTTCAGCAACAACAAACTTCATCTGGCTCAGAAAAAATTCTGCTGGGGCCTTGAGAGGTTTCTTTGCAGTCAGTGTTTTGTTAATGTCACAGTAATTCATCAGCTGCAGTGACTGATAGAAGGGATAAATTAGAGGTTCTTTATCACTGGCTTGGGCAGACACACATATAGAACTTTTATTTCTATCTAGAAAAGGTGCTGGGAAAAACTGCTGTTCATGTTAAATACTTGGTTTTGATTAGGAAGATGCTCAGTGTAGTAGCAAGACTGATTTTGACTTGTTGCTTTCTGGTTCTTAGGATGATTATTCAAAACAGGATCCTGCTATGGGCTCCTCTTGGTTCACACCACAGTTCTGTATCTAAATTTATAGAATGTGATCAGAACCTAAATGGTGGAACACATCTCGTGGAGTAGTAATTGGAAAGAGAATTTATCAGTTTCCCTGTTGGTTATTTAGCTTCTCTGTGTGGTCAGTAAATCTTACTGAGATGTGTGAGATCAGTGAGTGTTTAGCTCATTTCAAAATTATGTTAGTGATGCAGCCAAATCCTGGAAGGGCTGGGACCACCCAGACTGAAAATTAAATGTATCCAGGAGAGCCAAATGAGTGCTCAGGTCCTCTTGCTCCTGGGGTTCCTCTGGAGAACAGCTGCCTTCCTCAACAAATTATCTTGCACCAGCTGGTTTGTGGTACCTGATGTTTGCATATTCTTACCTGCTGTTTGTAACTCAGGATTTTCCACTCAGTCTTCCTTGGGGTGCCAAAACTCTGAGTGCTGACCTTGGTGTACATTTGATTGGTACAAGAAGCTTAGGGAGCTGCTCTGTCAGATACAAATTCTACCTGAACACTGGAAAAAGTGATTAAACACTGAACTCTTCTTTCCCTGTAGATGATCTATGTGTTTCATACTTGACACTCTTTTAATTTGGTCCTAATTAATTAGGGGTCTTGTCCTTATTATTTATTTGGTCCTGAAGATGGTGTGGGATTTTGGTGGAAAATGAGGACATAACATTCATTAAAAATCACTGTAAAGTTCTAATTATAGGAATAACTTGATTTTTTTTTTTTTTTTTTTTAATACATACCATTTCTCCCCTTTGAATGGNTTAAAAATCACTGTAAAGTTCTAATTATAGGAATAACTTGATTTTTTTTTTTTTTTTAATACATACCATTTCTCCCCTTTGAATGGTAGTGTGAGTTGTTTAAATGTGCATGTTCTTGATCCACCAGTAAAGGGTTGTGGTTTTGTCCAGTAAAGAGAATCTCTATCAGCAGAAATTTTAGAGATTTAGTGCAAGCAATGGATTCTGGCTTTTGCCTTTTAAGTCTTAAAATTCACCTATGGTCAGGATGACAACCACTCCTCCTAGGCTGGACAGCAAGTTCTGGTTTTATTTACTTCTCAGTCCCCAGTGGCTTCTACCTATTTTTCTTTTTCTTCAACTTTTACAACAAGTTATCAAGATCCCCATCCTAAGTCCTTGCAGGAAGGGCAAGCTGATGGAGAATTTGATAAATTACTTCTTGTAATATGATTTAACTTTCCAAGTATTCTTCATTCCTCCAGTGTTTTTCTCCTCACTTGCTCCATATGTTCACTTTCTGTCATCACCAGCTGTAAGAAATGATTTTGGCTCTTGACTCCAAGACATGTCCAGTTACAGCCACTGTCTGCAAGGCTGAAAACTTTTAAAATACAGCCTTGATTTTTACTTTTTCTTTGCCAGTCATGCTGTTCACTTACCTGTGTGACTGGGTGGTTGCAATGTTACACTCTTTAGTGATTCTGAAATAAATTCTGCATATAGAGGAGTATTTTTCTCGGGGAAAATTATAAGGAAATGGAATAATGGCACATAATAGAAAGAAGCTGCCTGTGGAAATAAGCAAAAAGGGACTGAAAGATGTAAGGAAGAAATAAAACAAAGCTATTTGAAAAGTGATGTACTAAAAAGAGGTGGTCATAAGGAAAAGAAAAATTGGTTTTAAGTTTTAGATGTTCATGGAATAATAGTCAACTTTCCAGTGGAACTTTTTGATTTCTGTAGACTTTCAGCAATTATTTGGTGTTCCACCTTGTTTTGTCATTATTGAGTTCTTAATTAATCTTAAAACCAAAATTCTCTATGTTTATTTCTTTTTCCCCCTGATACTCTGTAAATCCTTCCTCTGAAGTGATTATGAGAAAATGGTATTACTTTTTTTTTT
>PYHW01010656.1:2440848-2472222 GCA_013186435.1 Turdus rufiventris | reverse complement strand
CCTGCTCTGAAATAGGCATTTATTTCAACCTTAGAAGACCTTCAATTTCTCTCTCTGCAGACTATGAAAATGTTCACAGCCTAGGAAAATCATTTATCACCCTACTAGATAGCTGAACAATCTGCCTCTGCATTCTGACCTGAAAACCCTGATCTGAAGAGTTGCTGTGGGTTGGAGTTTCCAAGGAGAGTGAGCAAGGCTAATCCAAATGCCTCAACTTTTCAATTCAGGAATTCACTGCTATTAGTCCAGTTAACCTCGTCCCGTTGGAATTTACAATGTTAATGGAATTAATTCAGCTGTGCACAGTCAGTGCCACAGGTGCTGTCTTATTTACCTGAACTGAACTTAGAGCAGAAAGATTCAAAAGGATTGAGCTCCTGTGCCAGAAAGGGCAATTCATTTACTGTTGAATTCATATCTTTTATAAGAGAAATTTTCCTGAAGTGGGATTGAAACAGGAAAGAATTGTCAGGCTGGCAAGAAGCAGACAATGAAACAGCAAGTCAATTCTTTTAGTCACTACTGCAGAGTTTAATTTTCTTCTGCAGTAGTGAAAATGTCAAGTGGCAGGCTTTCTGCTGCTTCCATTAGCTGGTTTTAAATGGTGTTATTAGCAGAAGAGGAGGTCAGGGGGAAAAATCACAAGTGAAAGCTATCTCTGCTCAAAGCTCCAGGTAAAATCATGTTACAGATGAGAAACTATATCTGGTGTACCCAGATTACTGAGCAAAGAAGTGAGCCAGGACAGCAGGAAGGACCCTGGCTGCTCTGTTAAACCAATATCTCTGTCAGTCACCAAATTTTTATCTCTATGTAGGATGGCTGAGTTTACTCCCATTGCCAAATTGTCAGAAGGTTGATAACCCAGATTTTTTTTGAGGATAACTGAATCTCTTAATTCTGTATAGAATTCTGACATTCTTTTAATTAAAGCAAAGAGGTAATGACTAGGGGGGAATTTTTTTTTTTTTTAAGGAACTTCTAAAGCTGTGTGGCATTTTCTGCCAATGACTCATTGGACAGCCTGTGGAACCAGGAGCTGGAGCTCTCCAAAGAGGTGTGACAGTTCTGATGGAGCCTCCCCAGCTGACCTCATCTGGAACAACCCATTTTGCAGTTGTGCTGGCACTCACCGGTGATTCAGCTGCAAATTTGTCAAGAGTTAAGTGCAAGGATAGATAAATTCCAAACTGAATGAATCAGAGGGACTTGGAGCCCACAACATTTGTGTAAATAGAGCCCTATATGAACATATTTTAAGTTATAGGAATATTTTAAGATCTTGATTAAATCTTGACACTATTAAGATGAAGTATGTTGAAATAAATATTTAAAGAAGTTATTTCTTCAAGCATGTACTCAAGTATTATGTAATAGTCAAAATCAGATTTTTAAAGGCAAAATGGAACTTTGTTGTACCAAAATTAATAATAACTAAGTTGAAAAAGTAAGTTTTGCTAACAAATTTATTTTCATTTTACACATGGGAAGTGAGTCAGAGATTAAATCCCCAAAATTATGCAAGAATAGCATTGGTGTTTGTTGAACTGAAATGTGAAAGCACCAACTCTGAAGGAGGATCATGCTTGGCTCAGGATCTTTCTAAGTTAGAAGGTGGTAAGTGACAGTGCTCCCATTCCATGTTTGTGTGTTCAGTGTATTTCTCAGAGAGGAAAAAATCCACGTTGCACACATTTGCAAGGCTGCAGATTAAAAAAGAAAAAAAATATCACATTAATCTTTCCTAGAAAATTTTGAAAAGCAATTTCTTATATTTATTTCAAAACAAAAATTCAGAAGCCTCAAAAATTCAGAATATTTTCCCTTTCAGTTATTTTCAGATCTGTTTTTCTAAATGAGCTACTCAACGCTGACACCCAATAAATTCAGTTCTGTTGAAATTTTTTTTTAATGGCCAGGGAAAGAAATATAATTTATTAAGCTGCTGGCATATATGTCCTAATCAAACAATTTGTAACAATAAACCACAGTCTGAGAGAAGTTCAAGTTTTGCATCATGTATAGGCTGTAGCCTTCTCAGCTTTATATAGAATGAGGAAAATCAAATATCCTCTGTGTCAGGAGTGAGGGTGAAAGATATTCAGTATTATACTTTTAATCTCTTGATAGGTCTTGAGATATGAAATTCAAGAACTAAAGTCTTAAGCACTAAAAATCAGAAACAGTAGTGTAGTAGATATATCTTTAAGAAGATCTGATACACTTATTTCTTCTACAGGGCTACTGGAATTCTTGCCAGTGAGAGGCATCCAGGTGGCAGCCTAAAAAAAAAAAAAAAACCAACCAAACAAACAAACAAACAAACAAAAAAACATTTAGATTGCAGAAATTTTCTTGAAGATGCCAGAATTTAATATGTAAAATGTAGAGTAGGAGCTGAAAGGGTTCATTTCTGAATGCACAGGAATTTTGGGAGGGAAGTAAGAGTTAGCCATACTCCAGTTCAAGTAATTCAGTGAGTGAGTTATTTACTGACAAAAGAGGAAAGAATGAGGAAAAAAAAGAATGGAAACTCCCTTGTTGATGGGATGGATTAGAATCTGAAAGTACCAGTCTTCATAGGATAGAACAAACAAAACCTAAAGCAAACAGGGACCTAAATTAAAAGTGCTTTCAAACTTGTCAAGCTATTCAGTTAAAATCCAACAAAATCAAGCTCTTAATGACAGGATAAGAAACAAATATTGTTGTAGGTTTTCCAGATCAAAACATTTTAAACCGGAAGATCAGTAGACAAGTAAGTCAAAGCTGCTTTTTAAATCGATCTAAGTCCAATCAAGTTTGCCTGGATTAGTCAGGGAAAAAGGAGGGAAAAAGAAATCCCTATTGATGTACTGCTAAGCAAATGCAAATATGGTACTTTCTAGTTCAGTGTTTTTAAATCCTTAAAGGTTTTTTTCAGATAATCACATAATGTTCTGGTGTGCTCCAGAGCTGTTGGTTTGCATTCTCCATTAGATTATGAGCAGTGTTTTTGTCAGCTCTGTGTGTGGATGTGCTGTCTGTGTGTGTGCCCAGGTTCCTTCTCCTTGCCATCCTTCCTGAATTGATTGGCTTGATTCTGCCAGGGGTGGGAGAGTGGGAATTTAAAAAAAAACAAAAAAAAATTGGGAAAAAAAAAATCTACTTGGAATTTTAAAGTTTTTTCCTAAGTGAATAAATAGTGAGGATCACTCAAGATCTTTATTATCTGAGCCTTTTCCCTGTGTATTAGTGCAGAACCTGGGAAGGTGAGTGAGGAAGATTTGGGTAGAGATACAGTGATTATCAACAGCAAATTCAATTTCTGTCAGGTTTTGCACAAGGATAATTCACTAGGGACTCATTCACAAAGGAAGAAAAGCTTTACCATGGTCACACCTTGTGAAACTTTCTTCTGTAGTGACACAAGGTGCAAGTGCTGCATCCTCAGCAGGTGGGGCTCAATTCAAGGGGTGCTACAGTACATGTCCTAAAATATTTTCCTGTTGCTCATTTGAGACTCACCTTCCACCTTGAATTGGGCTGGACAGTGATTAATCATGTATTTTCCCAATGGTTTTCATGTGTGCCATTGCAGCACAGTTGTACATATGGCATAAATTCTAATTCTTAAAGAGCAATAATGGGGAGATGACCTAGAAAGGAAGGAGGAAGAGAAGGATTTTCTCTTTTTAGATAAAATGTTCAGTTTATCCTTACTAAGTTTATACCTGCTCATGTAAATAGGAAATGTCTATTAAGATTGGAAAAACAAGAATTTAAGGTTGTGATAAATACTACAAGTAGAAGAGAGCCCTGCTGTTTTAGGTCAGCCTGTGACTTTCTTGCTGTGCATGCAAAGCTGTGCCTCTGATGTATATTCTGAAGTCCTATCTCTAATAATCTGTTCCACTACAGTTATCATAAAAAAAGGCAAAAAAAATTCCCCAATCCCACAGACAATCAAGTCAACGCCTATTTATCTATTGCTTTGCACTGGAGGAAATTAATGGAAAAGTTTGCCATGTAGATTTTGGTGGAGGAGTGATTAAAAGAGCAAGGATTCTTTTGTTGGATATGAGGAGACACAAAAAGCAAATGGGATATTTTAAATATTCTCATCATATACACCTTCCTGTAAAAGTAAGAGGGCTGTAGGATAGAAAATTTGTCTTTGCTTTGGATTTTAGGAGTGCAGGGATTTTTTCTCATTGCATTGGTCCAACTTGAGATTTAAATCTTCTGAAAATGCTGGAGGCATGAAAATAAAACCATATTTATTAGTTCTGGTGTTTCACTTTTATTGGGACAAGAACAGGGAATTTGTAGAAAGATGAAGTTGCGCACAAACTGCTTGCTCATTGACAAAAAAAGTCTATATACTTCAGTAATGAAAAAAGGTATTAAATAATAAATTTTAAAAATAATTCCCTAGCAAAAATTGCACTCTAGCACACTGAATATAGGACTGGGTATTTTTATGAAAGAAGCATAAAGTCTTTCCATTTTACGTACTTTTGGCCAATTACCCAACTCTGAAGATAAAATTTGCTGTGTTCTGCAGCTAATTAATGTGGAATGTGGGATTGCTTTCCTGAAGGAACAAGACATACCTGTGTTCTTCTTTTGCAGTAATCACTTCTAGATTCTACCTAGAATCTAGAACTTACTTCTAAATGTCAACCAAACTGAGTAGGGTACAAGACAAGATGTTCCTAGTGGGCATTAAGTAACTAAGCAACCATGGAGCAGAGACAGACCATATTCATGGCCCTCACTTCACTGCAAGAACTGACATAAAATAACCTAAAAACTTTTATAAATGTTATAAAGTAAGTGCTGAAGAAAACTGTGTGTTTAGAGGAAAAAAGAATGTTGAAAATTTAGTGGTATTTGGATACCTACCTCAGCATCATGTTTCAGCCAAAAATTGTTGGTTTAGGTGTAGCAGAGGAATCAAGCTCTCATGTTATGTGCCCCCTGCTATCACTCATATTTTAATTAAAATTCTTCCAGAGAACATAGTGTTTTCTGTGTTTGTTGCAATCCTCACCAAACTTTTTGTTCAAAACCCTGCGCAATCCCTGCTGGAGTCTTTGTAAGGTTCCAGCATCTGCAGCCTTGGAAGGATTCCCCAGCTCAGGTGAATGCACAAAATGTACCTTTCTGTCTTGTTTTTCCTGCTTTGCCATTAGCCTGGATTGATCTGTCTATGGTCAGCAGCTTTTCTGTGGAAAGAACCAACATCAGTTTTTCCCTACTCATCTTCTCTTTGACACTCAATTTTTTATCATTTCCTGCCTCAGTTATCTTTTTTCAATATGAGATGGTGGAATAATGCCACCACACCTCTGACACATCCTCACTGGGATTCTTTGTCCTTATTTGAAGCTCTGTGGGGCAGGAAGGGACAGGAGATATTTTTGTCCTCCAAGGGTGCATTTACTACCAATGTAGTAATTATGCTTTAAAAAGACCTCCCCCAAAAAAATCCCAGTTAGTCTGATGCTGTCAAAATATTTTGCGTAAGCTTCCATTACACTAAGTTGTATCTCATTCTGTAGCAGAAAGGTGGAATAGAATCCACATGGATTTAAACAGTAAGATCTGAAAATTACTTCTTCCAGCCTGAGGTATCAAAGGAAAAATAAAACTAACTTCTGTTTTGAAACTGAAAGAGCCAAAACTTGGGGTTTGTGTTGTTTAGGGAATTTGTTTTTTAAATTGTCAAATCAGCTTCTGTCCAGCTGAACGATTTTACTCTGTGGAAGTGGACATGAAGAAATCTAACAAATACACCAGTGCATTGCATGTGTACATGCACAATCACTTTGAGAAGTGACAGGAGAAAGCATAAACATAACCAGTGAGAAAAGCCAAAGCACAAAAGGAGACACAGTCACCAAGGGACATTGAGAATGACAAGTAGGTTAGTACTAATAAAAAGGTTGGTGAAGTATCCAGCTAATATTCAGAAGAGGGGCACAAATAGCAGATTGATGTGCTGGTGTGGCTAAAGCATTTTCACCATTTTCCCTAAGTTTAGGGGTAAAAAACCACAAGCCATAATTGTTATACAGAGGCAGCCACTGAGAAACACACAAGCCCTCAGCACAGAATACATTAACATTTTCTAATTATAATTTAGAGGCTTTTAAACATCTGCACCCAGTAAACTTCATTCTGGGTACTAAAGAGGTGCCAATGATCTCTAAAAGCAGTTTGGGGAATAAATGAGTAACCAGGGGATTGTCAAAGGTAGAATTTGCTTTTGATCTTTGAAAAGAGGTGGGGAGGGGAGGAAATCTTGGGAGTTTTGGGTTGATTAGCTTCAGGTTACTTCTAAAATAAGAAAAAAGGTAGAAATATTAGTTATTACCAGAAAACAAGGAGGTGAATAATTGTTATGGATTTAGGTCAATTGATCCAGTTTCCCTCTACAGCACATTAACAAGTGCTGTAGACAAAGGAGAATACCAAAACTGCAGATCTGTTTGCATGAGTTTTCACCTTTTAGCAAGCAATGATAACAATTTTAGTAAATCTTTTCACTTGACATTCTTATAAAGCAGCCCAGGGATCCATAGTCTAAATATAATTTTAAATATGCCAAGGTGGATACAAAACTGTCTTGAAAAACATATGGAGAACAGTACCTGGAGATTTATTATCAAAACAGAAGAATGTATTAAGAGAAGTTTCTTGGAGTTCTTAGATTTGAGACCAATCAATACTGCAGTCAGTTTTTAGATGATAGATCATACCTTGTGGTCATTAGATTTTCAGGGCTGCAGGTACACTGAGAGAGTGAGCAAAAGTTCAAATGAATTTTACCAGTTTTCAAATACAGTCTGAAAACGTTTCAAGGATGTTAATAGATACAGAAAAAATGCAAGGTTTTACTCTGACACACAAATAATGAGTCAAAAATGAGCCAGCAACCTGGCACCACTTAATCCTGTGTGCCAGCATTATGGTTTGGGATGTAGCATTTCAAGAAGGACAGAAAGCACTTGAGTCTGGGGAAGAATAAAGGTCTGGAAACCACCAATTATGAGGAGTGACAGAATGACCTGAGGCTGTTGCAATTAAAATGTGATAGAGAATGAGATCTTCAGTAGTACAGAAAAGGGGATTATGGAGTGATTATTCAACTTCACTTTTTTGTGCCATGAGTAACTAAGCTGCAGGCATTTCAAAGGATGTTTTGCAAACAAAAAATATTATCAAGTGGAAAAATGAAAAATCTTGAAATTAATGTCAGGAATCTCTGGGCTGCAGTTGCTGAAATTTTGGAGACTTTTACAAGCGAGGTCTCTCTTCCTATATCAGTTTTTACATGATTTTTCTGACCCATTTGTCACTGCTATAGGAAAAAAAAATATTGTGGCACTTGGCGGTTTGGTTTGACAGCCTGGTCTTCTAGGTGTTTCTCTGCTCTAAAAACAGTGGAGTAAGTACAGTGCCTTCTACATGTGAACATATAAAAGGAAAATATTTTTCCCTACTCATCAGATGTTGCTTGCAAAGCAGTGACTTCACTTGGTGGCTAAGAAAATTCGTGTTAGGCAATTGCAGGGGGAAGAACCACTAAAATGAAAGGCTTGTATAATGACCAGCTGGAAAATTTGCAGCCTTGATGCCAACCTGGAAGGCTTTTGAGAACAGGTTAGAAAAATATCTGTCATGAAGAATTGCAAGTATAGCTGATGCTACTTTGGAGGAGGATAAATGGCAAGATTTCTTGAGTGCCTTCAATCCTCTCAGTCTGTGATGAATTTCTCCCTCACTCTCAGATAGAGCAGCTCACAGATAGTGCAATCAAAACACCCAAATTTAGGGGATTTTCAGTGAGCTGAGTGCTGACTTGTCAAACCTGTCTCTGACCAGTCTCAGCTGGCAGCAGTGCTGGCAGGGAGCTCAGTTTCCCTTTTAACACCAAAGTAGTATCTGCATTTTTCCAGGGTGGAGTTGTTTGAGGCAAAGCTGTGCTCAGTAATCTCAGTCTGAGGATGAGAAGTGTTTGGGGCTGAACAGTTTTGCACTCAAATGTGATGTGCAGCATCTGTATATTCTGCTTGAACTGCAAAAAGAATTAGGAGATCTGCATTATCTGTATAATGAAATGATACAAGTAGCAAGACTCTGCTCATAAACTCTCATTTTCTCCCAAAATGTGCATCACACAGAGGTTAAATATGTAAAAAAGACTCCAATTACGTCTTTCTCTTTTTCTGAGGATTTCTTTTCTGCCCATACTTACTTTTCAAGGGAGTCAAAGGCAAACAATAACTAAGGTTGAAGATGGATGTCAATGATTCACACCTATGTTAGAAATTAGAGTATAAAAATATACACTTTCGTTCATTATGGACTCTCATGGCATAGGAGTGTCAGCAGGAGAATATTTCAAATTAGTTCTGTAGATCCTTAACTGTGCAAATGTGAATTTGCTGTTTGCTTTGAATTTTAATACCCTCGAAAGATTAAATAATATTTCTTCCTTTTGGAAGGCAGAGATTTTATTACAAAACCTGCAGAGGAAATAAACACAGAAATGCTCACCTAGGGCCTGCTTTAATTCACATGAAAGCTGAGACAAGAGCTTTTGTTGTCTCTGCTAAAAGTTGGCTCATTGCATACAGTTTAGTATTATAATTATTACAATTTTCTGAGTCAATTAATGTGGGACTGCTGTGATCCTTTGTGGGGCTTGGCATAAAGATGCAGTTCAGGAGAATGTCTTGCTCTTGGATTGCCACTTGCTGTGCTTTGTTTGTTTGGCTGTGTGGAGCTGCTACTGATGCAGCTTCATGTCAGGTTTTACATCTACCCTAAATCATGCTTTATCATTTTCACTTCCATTTTTGTGAATGCAAATCTTGCCTACTGCTGGTAATACCAGCCCAGACTGGAAGGGTACCAGGGTTGTTCAGTTTAGTGCAAAACACCTACAGCTGGATCTGTGATTTTAAAAAACAAACAAACAAACAAAAAAACCCCAAAACAAAACAAAAAACCTAGAGCTGGATCTGTGATCTTAAAAAACAAAACAAAACAAAACAAAACAAAAAAAACCCCAAAAAACCAAAAAACCAAAAAACAACAAAACAACCTAGAACCAACCAAAAAAACCTCAAACAAGCAAACCCCCAAAACTCCTCAAAGCCAAACACCTCTACACACAAAACAGTAAAACCCTATTGTTGTGTGCATCATTCTGTAGTATTTGCAAATATTTAGATTTCTCATGCTCAATCCATCTGTATAGATAAAATTTTGGAATGTGTTCATGTAACAAATCCAGCACATCCTTCTCTTTCTATAACTACATGTCAGGGGATTCTTAAGTAAAAAGTGAATTTTTTGAGGAAAACTTTACACTAGGACCAATTCTGTCTTTAATAATACAGAATTATTAATAGTTTGATATTTGAAGGCTGTGATCAATTCATTACTCTCATGTATCATGGCATATTTATCACGCAGGTTGTTCGACAGCAGCTCACAGTCAGAGCTCAGGCAATAACTGCACACATGGTCACTGTGTGATCAGCTTCATGTTCCATCAGACTGCTCTGGGCTTCACAGCCTGTTCCATTTAGGGTTCCACCTGTCAATCACATCTCAGCTGCACAGGAATGCTCTTATTGATGGCCAGAATAATTAGGAGTGACCATTTCAGTGTGAACACTGCAGAAAAAGTAATGACTGAGGAAGTACATCAGGGCACAGCAAACTCTGGAGAAGGTACCCTGATGCTGAATTTAAAATACAGATGTAATCTTTAAAATTAGATGACAGGAAAAATATTGGAGTACAAAATGTTGTAATACTTGAGAAAGCAAATGGCTGGCCTATCTCTGGGTAGAATATTTCATAAGTTCCTGAATTTCTCATGCCTTCAAAGAGCCAGACTAAACTATTCCTCTGCTAAAATGAGCTGTCTGTACAGTATTGAAAATACTTTGAAAAAGTTTTGCAAAAGCACAGACTGGCTTTAAAAAAATACCTGCAGTTCTTATATTTCCTCAAAGATTTGAATTCTGCAGGACTCCAAATTTTTGTAAGCCCTTGTCTCATCTGAGAGGGACAAACATGTTTAGGTCACTAATGTGAGCTACACTGCATTTGAAGGTGTGGGTGGTTTTCCTCTAGTAAATTAACCTGGAGTGTTGAATGCTGGATTGCACCTTTACCTGACCCTTGGAAAAGGAAGTTCTTAATCAGCTGAGGAGAGGCCAGGTGGTCTTACATTTAAACAAAATGGCAAATTAGCAGTGTTTTACCTCATGTTCATCTAGCTCCCTGCATCTGACCATGCAGTTGTATTGTGGAGTTCCTGTGGCTTGTTTTGGAGGTTTTTAGACTAAATAAGAAAGGGTAATCTCTTAAAAATCAATCACCAATGGTCTTTGTAAAAAGGTTCTCATAAGAACAAAAGCTATGTATTCTATGCTTGTTTATGTTCCCACTATTGTGTGCTGAATACCTTGAGTTTTTTCTTTGTTTGTCCCTGCAATATCCTTCACCCAAGGGGAAAAAAATCTTTTTATAAACTAGAGTGTCAGGCACGAGCATGTCCACGTGAGTGGGATATTTCTGAGCCTGTTGAGGTGTTACAAGCAGAACAATTCATTAACAGAGAACTCCAATCTGTCAGTACTCAGCTGTGATAGGGGATTTGATCCATCCATGTAGAGCACTAAGCTCATATTTGAGCCACTTCATGGTTTTGCAAACTGCTGCAGAAGGTTGTTGGCATTCACCATATGACTTTCCAGAAGCCTTTAGTGCAGGAGAAATTCAAATGCAGGTCCCTCCAGCTGACCTTTCTTCACCAGACATTAATAAGCAGTAATTTGAGGTGCAAACACTTTTTCTTTTCCAAGGATTTCTGTGAAAGAACAAGCTTTCTGATGGGAATGACTAATGATGGCAATTTGGAGACAGTTATGTAATTGCTTTATTTGAAATATTTTTCACATTGGTTTTTGTGAGCATGGAATTACTATTGGCATATTTTCTGCTTAATAAGTAATTTTTCAAGACATTGCCTAAGCAATTAGACAATCAGTTATGCATCTCTTGAGAGCAATAGTAGTATAACTAATGGAAACCTCCAGGTATGATGCTGAAAATGGACTGCTAACTATTCCTTATTGCTCCTTCAAAATTGCTTGGGGTGGTGGATGCCTTTTTGCTTGCTAACAGAAGGACAAAATTATTTGATTTTTTTTTTCCCTAAGCACAACTAATGAACATTCTTTTGTAGGAAAATAATGGTTTAGAGACATTGTTGTGGTATATAACTGTGTGCCTGTTTGCCTGTTCATGCAACTCTAACAAATTCTGCCCTGTTTGTATAAAAAATGTTCATCTTTTTAAGTTTCCATCTAAAGTAAAAAGGAAACTGGATATAGCATTTCCTTCCACAATACAAATTAAGGACAGAAAGTTTGCCTGGTGATGTCTGGCTGGAATTTTGACCTTAAATATTCAAGGAAATGGGTACCTGCTTGCCTAGTGGCAGGCCATGCTCCCATATGAGGGGATGAAAGGTCAGAGAACTGATCATTGCCCAGGGCAGTAAAAGGAACATTTCCTACAATACCATAGAATCTGGAAAAGGTTCATCTGTGCAACTGCTGAATCAGTGGTTTGCAGCCACTAGCAGTAATTACTGTAGATGCTAAAACACCACTTTGCCAGAAGAATTACTGCTGGCTGGAGAGTCTCAGAACCCTAAATTCATGGTGTTATAAAGGGGTTCTGTTGGTCTGTGGGAGCTGTTTCTTGTGAATGATCACCTCCTAAACTCTCTCTAACTCCTCACTCATCTGAATGAGGAGTCAGACCAGATGCCCTCCAGAGATCTCTTTCAGCCCACACTTCTTTAAGCTTTCATGATTTCTAAGTGCATGCCTGTGCTTGAAGTACTTGGAGACTTTACAAGTGTAAATGGATTTCTGGGCTGAGTGAGTTTACAGAAGGAAATGACACCTCCAGTAACTTTTGTGAGATGATGCAGAGGGGGTTTACTGGTGAGGAACAAGTTCAGTACTGGTTTCTGTCAGAAAGGCACTTGAGAAAATAATTATGGGAGAGGAGCAGGAAAATGCTTGAAGGAGAGGAGGATGTGACTTGACAACGCACAAGGCAACTTTCTGTTCTAAGGACAGAAGAAATCTCACCACACGTTAGAGTAGCTATCTAAAGGTGAAAAGACTTAAGTTAGTTTCCTAGACTCCCTTTTTAATCAATAGATAGATAATATTTTAGAGGACAAATTGTCCTGTGTTAAAACAAGGGTGAGTAGGGGTAGTCACTGATTATAAGATCTGTTAGCATAGCAGTTATATTTTCAATTACAAACTTTCTTTTTTCCTTAACAGTGATATCCATGCTGAGCATCACATTTAATTGAAAATATTTTATAAAGTAAAACCTGATTTCAGCTTAATTGCATTTAAATATCCCACTAATCTAAGTCGTAGAAACTAATTACTCAATGACTGATTTGAAGCTGGTAATCATTGGAAGAATTCTACTCAACAAGCAAATCAGGGAGTGTTGGGAAGAGATGATAAATTCGTATCTACTTCATCCTCTCTGTTGCTCTTCACTGGACTGTCTCCAGTGTGTCCATGTCTCTCTTCTACTGGGGAGCCCAGAACTGGACACAGCACTTTGGTCATGGCCTCACCAGTGCTGAGAGGGAGAGGGATGATGTCCCTCAACCTGCTGACAAATGTGATAAAGAAAATGGTACTTGAAGAAGGTGGTACTGCTGCAATATTTTAGTACTTTAGATAATATCTTCAGATTTTATTTATTGGTAATGTAAAAGGTGTAATTCCTTTTTCTTCAGGGTTGGATCATTTTGACTTGCTCAGCTTTCACTGAAACACATCTGATGATTATCATGCCGCTAAAAAGACTAATAATGGACAAATGAATTAAATCCACAAAGTAATGAGTGCTGAGCATTAAAACAGGTGTATTATGGATACTGCCATATGTTTTGAACAGCATTTCCCTAAGAATTCCTATAAATTTCTTCTGGTATTAAAAAGTAAACTGTCTCTCATCTGTATCAATCTGACATGCTCAGATAACAGATGGCTTGGAAGCCCTTACAGGTTCTTCTCCCTCTATAAAGAAGAGCTAAAAATGAAGTGTATCATCTATTATTTTTCTGTGCCCTTTTTTATCACTTTCTGACTAAACAGAAAAGTGATGTATTCCAGGGCAGTTGCCCACACTGTGGCATTTCAGATGTGATTATCAACATGCAGCACACTGGGGGTTGAAGTTTCTCAAATGAATGTGACAGGAGTCAGCATTTCACAAGTGCACGCTCCATAATCTCAGCACTCAGTAACTCCCTGGGTTGTCTGTCTGCCACAGTGGACTTCCTGCAGCTCCACGGCACAAGTTTTGTATTTCTTAATCTATATAAATCTACAAGCTGCTCTTGGGGACTTTCCCAAATAATTCTTAGAAAGTGTGTTTTAAAGGCAGCAAAGTTGGCAGACTGAAGCTTTTGTCTAAGCTGAAGTTCAGTCAGCTCCTTGTACACAGTGCCCCTCAGCAGCTGCTCTCTTCCTTTAGCACAGCATCTTTAAATTGTGCAAACTTTGATCAAAGGCTGGATGGCTTTTATAAATCATTATTTGCATATTGGTCAGGCAACTAGGCAAAAGGAATTGTGTTGACTAGCAAGAGATGTTTTCTATCAAAAGAAGAGCCTGGAGAGACCAGAAGGCAATAGAATCACAAAAAATCACTTAGGCTGGTACACCAGAAAATAGAAAAAGCCATTCACTTTGAGTGCTGTCCAGAAGAAACTTCTGTGACTGTTACCTCCCATCACTTCTTGAGGGAAGTTAAGACCACAAACTACAAGGGGAGGAAATTCCTTACTTCTTGGATTATTCCTCTGCCTGAGGAATAATTGGTATCTGACCTCCAGGTTGTACAGACATTCCCAGCACAGATCTAATGCACCAGCAGGGGAAAATAAAAGGAATATCTTGTGTGCTTATTCAAGTGAGCTGCTTACAATGTGAACCCCAGGCTGGCTGTGCACATCCTGCACAGCATCCCTGTGAACCATGTACTGCAGAGATCTGATGTATCTCAAGCTCAGTTTCTTTGCTTATTTTTGTTTCTCAAATTCTGTTCCTCAGCATTCCCAAATAGCTATTTTCCAGCTGTTTAATGGAGTGGAGGAATTGGAGCACACAGGGGATGAAAGTACCAAAAACTCACCAAGATCAACTGTGACTGTAAGGTAAAGTCACCCTTAAATGGGATACTTTAATCTTTCATTTGTCTCCATTTGTTTCTTACAGGATTAAGGCTTTTGCACTGAACTAACAGTGATATTATTTTAATTGTTTTTGTCAGAAGGGTAGGTCATTCTAAGAAGAGTCAGACATGAGATGGTGCCAATTTCTTATGTCAAACTGAGTAGCTTTTATCTTTCAAACTTTGATTAAATTATAAAAGCACATAAGTAATTTCCCCATTTTAAGCTAGAAATGAGTCAAGACATATATAAATATTATCTATTGCTTCCAAGTGTCCAGTATTATTCTGTGGTAAAAAATTATTTTGTTGATCATCTACTGTCTGGGCTGTTTGCTTCTAGGAATAAAGGAAACACTGGTAGCCAAAGAAGTCAGGAAAACAGATTTTGTTATTATTAAATGAACTGTATCAAAGTAATGCCATAGATTTATATTTAAATGGCAATATCTTCTTTAATTCATTACAAGACCACAATAGAACTGTTCAAAGTCACATGAAAATGTGTTGTAAAACACAGAGGAGGAGAAAGAAGTGAGGGGAGCTCTCTGTGAATATTCAGCTGTATCATAAGTAACAGACAGGTTTCTATTAGTGCTGCAACCTAACTCCAGATTTATGGGGACACTGAGCTTTCTCATAATGATTTGGATAAGCTGAGCTGTGGCATTGAGAAAATCTTGACTACGACCAAAAAAAACCATTATTTGAGGAAGATGTCGATCTGCTATAAGCATAAAATAAGGGTAAGATTAGAGAAATGGTTTGTGTGTCCTCCCTTACCTCAGAAATAACTAGGCACCTAATTCATTTTCTGTGTTTTAACAGCCTGAGGAAATTCAGTCTTTAACCTTATGTTTTATTCCTGATGCACCATGTACTCTACAGCTACTTTGACAATAAAATTATAGTTCCGCTTAGATGATGAAGTCTTACAGAAATAGCAATTTTTTCAACTCTTAAACATAAAGGTTACCTCTGGAAGTAGAATTATGGAGGGTGTATATGCTGCTGAAATATTTTAAAGGAATTGAGATTTTCACTGGGAGGAAGAGACAGGCATTAAGGGATCTTTCCTGCCCCTTTTCTCCTATCATAATTATTTCATTTAAGTATATCCCCAAATGCTATGAACTATCTTTTCCAAAACCAGTACTTTAAAATGAATGTGTGTGAGGTTGGTTTTTCATGACTTTTTGTGTTTGTTTTAGGAGGGATTTTTTTTTGTGGTTTTTGTTTGTTTGTTTGTTTGTTTGTTTGTTTTTTGGGTGGTTTTTTTTTTTTTGAGATATTTGGTTGGGTTTTTTTGGGGGGCAGGGAGTTTGAAGAAAAGTGTTGTGTTAAACAGTTCAAAATTTTGCTTCAATGGAAGAATTCTTTAACAACACTAGGTTTTAGATATAATGGCACAACATATTGACTACTAAAACCTCTTAAGGTGCTGCAGTGCATACAAAAAATCTAAATTTTGATATCTCTAATTTTTCACATGGACACATCGTAATCTGTTTGATTTTACAGTTCAGCAAACTGAGAGCATCCATTCTACCCCACTGTGAGAAATGCATTAGCAGCTGGGGAACCCAGATTTCAAACATCAGCATTGTAAATTATTAAAGGAGGGTTGAGAGTGTGTTGTGATGGGCTGGCACGGTGTGCTTGAACCCATAAATCAACAAGTTCTGTCAGAATGAGTTATTCATGAACACTAGGCCAATTTCTGCCTGGAATCCTTATTTCATCTAGAATCCTATGGCAAGCAAAATGATTTCCACTATTAGGATATCATTAAACTGGGGATTTTAGGCTACATCATATTGAATGTGTGTGTGTGTGTGTGTGTATCTGGAAAAAGAAAAAAAAACTTAGAAGAAAATCTTGTCATGTTATCACAGTTTTGCTCCAGCATGGAGAACAGATAATCATGAATTTCATGTAGGTTTGTGAGGATTTTTGTACCTCCTGTGTTGATTCCCATTTTGGTTTGGATGCTGGCTGTGTGCATGCCAGCCTAGAACTGAGCTCCTGTTCTTATGTTATTTCTCAGATGGGTGTTCTGCTATTTCCAGCATCAGGCTCTGCATTTGCAGTGTCCCCCTGTAGGCACCAGTAGCATCCCAGTAACTGAGCACACTGATATGTGTTTTGGCTATTATATATTTTTTTTAATTTATTATCTGTTAGCTATGAAAGAAGCATGAGATGTATTTATTGCAGTTTTTATTTTTTTCTGTACTTTTATTAACCCTGTATTTCACAAACATCTTTTTGCAAAGTCTCTTCTGTTACATAAAAAAAACCAAATCTGAAAGTACAAATCTGAAAATCTGAAAGATTTTTGGTTTCTAGTAGAGTTTCAGAAGCAAATACAATGACACAGTCCCAGCTAGTGTTGGTGCTGTTACTGCATTGCAATAAGGTAAGGGCACAGGTGATGCTGATACATGTGCAGCACATGAATCAGAACTGAGACAGAGATCAGAATTCCCTTTGCAATGGGCATTACAGCCACCAGAATCCCAGTCAGTGATGGCAGTACAGGTCAGAGAGGACAAACCCTGGTGATAAATCGACTCCCAGCTGATTGAGAAGCCCACTGTGATAGCCCTGCTGCTCCCAAGGTCTGATGATAATGGTACCTTTGGCACTGTAGTGTAGATTACTGAATTTCAGGGTTTTTTTTTTTCATTTTCTATAATAAGGGGAATAAGACCTCACTCTGCATCCACCTGCAGTTATGCCGTGTTTTCCCCTTGGGTTTTGACAGAGGGGAGGGGGAGAGGAGTTAAGGGGGAAACTCATGCCAAATGGGGAGCCAGGCTGAAGTACCCTGTGGCAAAGTGAATAAACAAAACCCTTAAAAAATTAAATTTATCCAGTACCCTCATGGCATTTTCCTTCATCTGGTCCAAAATTTAAGCCCTAGTGCAGAATTTAGAGAAATTATACCAAAGGTTTGGGAGGTGAGGCAGAATTTGCACAAGTATAAATGACAGTGCTCTTTATTAAAAGTTTTGTTTATCTGTCCTTACTCTCTTGTGAGGTGGCATTTCCTCCCATCATTCACTGAAATGATTCTTTACAGTGGGAAGTGAAAAATGCACATTAGTGAAGTGAGCATGCAGCAGGTTACTTTATGAAATTAATTATTCATGGGAATGTGAGGCACAAAGCCAACCTAGTAAAACAATCAGGTAGATGAGCAATTTATTTCCTGGGAGAAGAAGGTTTGAAGTTTGGCTCTAAGAAAGTGAGCTCTTCCCACAGCAGCAAAAATTAAGAAATTTTACACTTTCTGCTAATAATTCTGAATTTAAGAGCAGAAGTTAATGCATAGGAGCTAGTTTCATCACAGAGTGGTTTATTATATGCTTCTTTATTGCTGTAAATGAAAATATAAATGGGCTAGGAACTGAAGTGTAGATGTGACCTGTTATTTTCATCTCTGGAAGAAGGGGAAATTCTCCCTCTTTAGAAGATATGGTGTAAAATGCATATGTTCATATATATGTGTAAGATTTTCTGTTGTTGGAAGAGTTTGTAAATGACTGAGTCCATGCAGTATGGGAGGAGAGCCACAAACACTGGTAACAGAGAATTCAAATTCCTTCTGATGGAATTGCTCCTTCCACACTGAGGGGCTGCTCCCTGCAGAGGAGCTGTCAGGGCTTGGCTGGCAATGCTCTTGTTTCCTCTCAACATGCAGACACTCAGGCCCATTGTCAGCACAGCTTCTGCAGAGGATCAGTAGCCAAAATTACCCCCTTCTTTTGTTTTTGACAGACAACTGAACATAGGTTGAGCTTCCCCTGTACTTATGGAGCTCAGGATTTTCCTGTGAATGTTATCCTTCCCTGGCCAAGGCTGTGAAAAATCCTTTAAGCAGGGGATTACAGGGTTTGCCTGCCTTTGCTGTAGGAAGAGCTGGCAGGATTCAGGCCCAAAGGACAGGCAATGTATAAATGTCACATATTAAGATGAAAGAAGGAAAAAAGCTCTGGATGACATTGAGAGGGACACTGATCTGTTCACAGTAATGCTGGCCTGGATCAGGAGGTTTGATGTTGTGAAGCACTTGTCTCAGGTTAGCAGTGCTGCTCTGTTTGGAAGGATTGACACTTAGTCCTGCTGCTCACAAAGCTAAGCTCTGCTGCTGCTGACACTCTTGTTTCAGAGCTATCCTTGTGAAGGCAGTAAGCAGCACAAAACTCCCACAAATCCAAACCCTAAGGCAGAGAAAATGTTTTTCTTCTCCTTTCCTGGTTGTGTAAAGTGTTTGGGATCACTAAACTGGCCTTGATCACCAGTGTGAAGTGCAGGTTAATATTAAGTTCAGTTCTGTGTGCAGTGGTAGCAGGGAATCAGCCCTGTGATCACAGCCCCCAGCCCAGATCCCTGCACAGGGCAGTGATATTCTCTTGTATGGTGTGATACCAGATGGAAAAGTGCTGGAGCAAATCTCAGACCCTGCTAGGTGAAATGGTGATGAGGCTTTGCAGGGCTGTGTCATGTTTGACAAAATGACATCTGGCAGCACTGTTACCTCAGTCACTCTGTGAGCTGTCCTGTTCAAACAGCAGTGGAGGACTTTGTTACTCCCAGTAAGGTTGGTGGCTACCTGGATGAACTCAGGAAAAAAGTTGCATTTTAAACTTTATTCTGAAGGAACCTGGATTCTTTTCATACATTTAGATTTTATGTGATGTTTAGCCAGCCTTTTCTAACTGGAAGGCTGGATTTGCTGAGAATTTCTAATATCACATCCCCCATCCATCTTAGAAGAGTGCCAAATGTGTGCATACATAGGCTATCTTTTAGTCCTTGCTATTTTTTGGCAAAATAAATCTTAAAGAAAAAAAATCAATGGAATTCCTATCTCTTAAAATATATTTATTAGCACCACTTTCTGTCTTCCAAACATAAAATAATAGTTTCAAACTGATGCCTTGTTGTCCAGACACATCTAAGACATGACATTGGGAGCAATTAAAACTGGACAGCTCTGATTGCTCTTGGGTGTCTGAAAGGTGCTCTCTTGCACATGGGATGATTTAAAATAAAAAGTGTGTTCTGGGGCAGCATTTCCTGGGAGGTTTGCACTCTGTTGCAACCAGCACTAGGATGGTTCAGCTGCAGAAGGGATTCTTCTCAAAGGGGGAACCTTTGAACCTCATTAGATAATCACATTACTTTACAAATGTCTTTTAAACATGATGTAATAAAGTATGTAATTCATGTGGAAAAGGAAGTAGAAAAATGGTGACATCATAATTGGAGTGTTCCAAAGCTGCATGAAAGGACAGACAAAGAGGGGTCAAGTCCTGGGAGCAGTCTCTGCTCAGAAGATATGAACAGTTTTATATTTCAAAGGAATTGAAAAAAAATGGGGAGGGAGATGAAAGTTAAATTTATTCCTTCTCACTGGGATCATATAAGTGAAAATTTGTAGCAATAGAGCCTTTTGCACCTTTTTAATTGTAATGCTGGAGCAGCACTGATTAGCTCCTCACAGTTTAAGAGCTGACCTGACACCGAGCCAACAGAATATTTTGTCACTTCACCTGCTGAGAACATTTTAATGAGAGTCAGTTGAATCCCACATACAATCCCACACAGTTTGAAGAGGAAAATGAGAAAACAGTGTTTGAAGACTTGCTGTCCTGTGTCAGATCAGAGTTTCCATGAGCCTTAGTGGTGTAATCTCACTTCTCTCACTTCAGGCCATTCCTTGGGTCCTGTCAGTGTCACCACAGAGAAGGGACCAATGTCTACCCCTCCTCTTCCCATCACAAGGGATTTGTAACTGAGGTCTCCCCTCAGTTTCCTCCAGGCTGAACAGACCAAGTGCCCTCAGCCACAACTTCCCCTCAAGATACATAGATATGTGTCCTTATATAAATATACCCTTAGATATAGACTCTGTGTATTTGTTTTCCACCTACAGGAATTCTCCTTTAACTTGATAGATGGGCATCTGCCCGACAGTTTGGATTTGGTGTTCACTGACACTGCCTGAAGTGCCTGAAAATCTGATAATAATACTGACTTTGTCTAAGCTTTTGTTTGTAAAGTGGCTGTTCTTTCTTTCTGTTCCTATCCATAAGAAATCTCAGTTACAATCTCGAATGCAAAACCTCTTTTTGTGCCTTCCCCATCTGCTTACCACCCACAATTAAAAAATAAGCCTTGAATATCCATGGCTAACATATAAAATTGAAAGAATGACTGCTGCTTAATTATTTTATGAATGGCTGTCTACCAGTGGAAGAATTAATTAGCACTTTTGAGTTTTAGTGAAATTCATTAGATGTGTCAGCTTAAACCTGTGCACTTCCATAGCTACAAGTTGAGAAACAATGATGGTTAAAAGGGCAGGGATACCACATCATTTTCCTATCACTTACAGATGGAATGTGCACATTTAAATTGCACTCACCTCTCCTTTCCTGGAATAGCTGTCCACTTAAAAACATCCCTTACAAGATCCAGAGGCACTGAATATGAAAAACTCAATGCTGAAAATGTTGGCACCTAACTTTCTAGTGGAGAAAACACATAAAATATGACCGAGTGCTCTGGGAATAGTGGGTGATTTAGATTCCTTCAGGCTTGTGACATAATCACACAGAAAGATGTGGCACTGCCAGGGTTTCAGGCATTTAATATCAAATACTCATAAACCTGTTAAAGCTGAAATTGCATCCCTAATTACCAAATACATCTCATCAGTTTCTGTCACTCCCAACACAAATGTGAGAAGTTGGCAGAGTTAGAGCACTTTACTGCCCTGTTTACTGATAGGCAGTCTTTATGAATTTATCTCTGGAGAGTAAAAGACTTCTGACTTTCCCAGTGCTTCATCAGCTTCTACCTTCTACTGCATACAAATACTTTTCCTGATGCTCTATTATGAGGTGAACTGCTTTAGAAGTCACCATCACTTTCATATGGGTAACAGTGCTGAATGATTAAATCCTATTGTCTGCACTTTCTATAAAAATCATTAAAGTGGAAAAGAGCTACCTCCAAATTTAAATTCTGTCTTCAAGGTCATTACCATTTTACCTCTTCTGCCTTGTTGGACACATGCTGGTGTATACTCAAATGGTAGAAAAATGTATCCAGTATTCAATTAAAAAACCAAAACAATACAATCTTTGTCAAGTCAGAAAATGGGAAAATATCCATCAGCACATTGCTTTCACAGCCTTTAGCTTTCATGTCAACGACCCATAAAACTATTCTCAAAGATCAGTCTGATTCTCTGTCCATCAGCAGAATAATCCCAAAAACAATGTGAGATGAAGGGAGGCATATATTACCTTAAGGTCTAATTGTTCACCTGTTCCTTATTCTCATTACTGATCCTGAGTGCTGATTACAGTGGTACCAATGAGATTTTAGTAGTTTTGGTGAGTAATAACTGATTCAGCACTTAAATGGAAATGATCCCATGTATTAGCTGGTATGCACTAGCAGCTGATTTTTTCCAGTGTTAAATATGGATTTAATAAAGCAACGAAAAATAAAACAATCCAATGCCCTCACTCACCAGCTCTGTACAGAAAATTGCTGGAGTATGTGCACCATGTTCATGGAATTGGTCTGTCTGAGGTGAGAAATGCCCTTTGTCAGCCTGGCAGAGTAATCAGTCGAGACCTGAAGTGTCCTGTGCAGATGCTCCACACCACAACACTGGCTGAATGTAATTAGATAAATCAAATCCTCAGTTTGCTTGTACCTAAAGGAACAGCCTGAGGGAACTCACAATCACAAGGCCTTTATCATCTTATTCTATGTCTTAAAATCAAAGAAACAGCACAATGAGAAGCTGAATTATCCAAATGGTAATACAAAATGAAATTGAAAAAAAAAACCAAGGCCATCTTTAAATTTATCTCAAGACATAGTTTGTGTATATGTACACATTCAAATGAAATAAAATTCTATATGCTTGCTAAGTTCAGTGTTTTCTGCAAAGGAAAATTCTGACCTCTAGTATCTCAGCAGGCATAAAAGAAAGCATTGCCCTTGGAGCGAAGTACAACTGTTGTAAAAGCTAAGTAATTGGTGAATAGCAAATGGTGACAGAATGCACTGAAGATGTACTTCAGATCTCTGAAAATTTAAGAAAATAAACCCCAGAATTATTGCTGATGTGACTCTCCTGCCTTAGCATGACTCTTTGTTTTTCAAATACCTGTGTCCAGATATTCAAATTCTTTCTGCAAACAACAAAATGTCCTTAGCTTCATGATTATGTGCTTAAAAAATGATCCACAAAATGATGCAAAGCTTACTAAAGCATTGGTCATAGGCGTCCTTTCAAACATGCACAGTTTGACCCACCTTTCCTCCATCCAAGTTATTGGGAATTTTGCCATGATTTCAACAGCAAATATCTTGTACTTTCTGTCAAAAGGAGGCAGAATCAGACCAGGACTGATTACAGTAATTTCACGACCATAAGGCACACCGGACTATAAGGCGCACCCCCGAGAGTCGCAACTTTGTAGCTCAGATAAGGCGCACCAGACTATAAGGTGCACTATTTTTTTTTTTTTGCAGCGAGGAGTCATGCGGCACGCAATGAAGTAGAGAATTACTGGCAGTTTCTGAATTTGCAAAGTTTTTTGCTGCTTTTTCACCACTTTTTCGCCGCAATTTTTCACCGTTTTTTGGCGGCTTTTCGCCTCGATTTTTTGCCGCTTTTTCGTCGCGATTTTTCACCGCTTCTCGGTGCTTCCCTGTGGCCGCACTGCTTCCCCCCACTTCTCCCTGCCCGGCAGCTGCGCCGGTTCCCGGTTTCCCCCGCCCGGCGGCCACGGCTCCCGCGGTTCCTGACTCCCGTTGCACAGCCACAGCTCCCACGGGTCCTGGCTCAGTTTGCAGACCGCACTTCCGGGTTCGCAATTTTCTGAACTTTGTAGCTCAGATAAGGCGCACCGGACTATAAGGCGCACTTCCGGGTTTGAGGTAAAAATTTAGTCAAAAGGGTGCGTCTTATAGTCGTGAAATTACTGTACTCAGAAATACTCCAGTTGTCAACTCTTACACATTTCCTCACAGCTGGGTTTTTAATCAGTAAAAGGAATTCCTGGCTCATATTGGCCAGTGAATGGAACCAATGGTCCAGAGTGATTGTTGCATCCTCTGCCCAATTCCACTTCACCTTTCTGAGCACCCTTGGGCATGATCAGGTCATGAACTCTAAAACAAGTTAAATTTTCCTTTAATCCAATCCTTTCTGCCTCACATATCACGGCTACAGTAAGGAAATACATGTTTTCTCATACTCAAAAAGTCCCTAATATCCAATTCAATCAACATAGTTTATCTCTCACTATCAGTTGTGAGTTTAATCATCCAGAATGGACTTAGTGTTGTGAGGAATATTTGAATTTAAATCATTCCACAGATATTTCTATGAGTAGTATGACAGCAGGAAAGATAATTTCACCTCTGGCTGTGTTGGTTCCCCTAATCTGACCAAAAACCCAATAATGCTGATGTGCCCCACAGTGATCATATTTGGCTTGCAAGAATAAGTTTTTAGAAGATTTATTATGTACAGATTTCATGAGGGAGTAACTAAACTGGTAGTTGAGTGATATATTATTTATTTTTATTTAATTTCAATCCCACCTAGCACAAGTATGTGAGAAAATGGAACCTGACTTTATAATAATACTTATTATAATAGAGCTTCTTAAACTTCAGCATTGGATTCAGACTAAAGTGATTATTTACAATGGGCTACATTTTGGTGTGGATTAGTTTGGGATTTTTTGGTTTTTTTTGTTTTTGTTTTGTTTGGTTTGGTTTGGTTTGGATTTTTTTGTGATTTATTAATTTCTCTTGTAAGTGGGATTCAACATTTGTTTGTTGGAATGTGGAGGTGATTGGGTTGAGGTGATTTTAATAGTTGAATTTCTTCTGTAAGGCATATTACTTTTTATATTCTATGAAATGAATTTCAAACACTCAAAATGTAGCAAGGACTTCATACCAGTTTTAACCACCTGGTTATTCAAAATGCTATTTCCCATTCAGCTACCACAGTTAAAGCAGAGATGAACAGCGTTATTTCTGGAGTGGTTGCAGAGCAGCTGAAACCACACCTGGCCCAATCTGCAAAGGAGTCTGAATATTCCCAGACATCAACCAGCTGTGGCTTCTCTGTGGCATTATGGCTTTTTACAGATCTGCTGCTCATAGCAGGACCTGTTTCTGCTTAAATCAGGGCCTGACTTACCTGTTGACAGTATTGAATTGGAAACCTTTGTGATCTTCATAAAATGCTTGAGTTCTTTGAAGTCTGTGCACATGGAAGGATTTTCTCCTTCCTTTATTTTTTTCCCCTGGACGAGTATATTGGTACTTGTTTATTGTCAGATTTATCTTTCCATTTTTACAGCCTCCCTTCCCAACTGGATACTTTTATCACCTCTTTATGCTAATGCTCTCCCTGGCTGCCTGTACTATCACCTCTCCATTTATCTTCTTACCTGTGTGATCTACAGTGCTCATTAGCTCCCTGTTCTCAGATCACTTTTTGCCTCCTCAGCATGCCAGATGACCCTTTTATCACCCAGCTGCGCTTCACAATCAGCTCAGATCATGCTTCATACTTCCTCACTATTCCTTAGCTTTTATTTTTGTGCTGCTTGCTACCATTCCTCCCCAACAAGGTTTGTTTTAACGCTCACTCAATTGCACCACGTTTTTTTTTGCTTAGTACTGTATCAGTTCTCTTCATTGCTTAGGTAGTACTTTATTGATTTCCATGGTTCAATACATCAGAGTATATTATTCCTAGCAAATTTCTTTCTCCATCAAGTTTATTTAATCCACCCTCTTCTCAGTCTCCCCTTCAGCCCAGACTTCATATTCATGAGACCAGCAGTACATTAACTGCTTAACTCATTGATTCTTGCACCTCACAAAGTGCTTCATCCATAACCTCACACATTCTGCCTGAATTCCGCCAACTTGTAATTCCTGCTCTGGATATGGCTACTTAGAGCCCTTCTTTAATGTGTATTTTAGACAATTTATATGCCTCACTTGATACTTTTGCAGCCATCACATAAAATGTTTTCAGCTCATTCGCTCCAAGGTACTTAAACTTGTATTTCCCAAAGCTCCTTTCAGGTTTTATGATTGCTCGTGTTAAATAATAAAATCTAGAAAAAAAGGAGGGTTGTTGTTGTTGTTTTATCCTAAAGATCTTTTCATTAACAAGATGACTTTGAGTTGCTGGGAGACTTGTAGACTTTTATACATTAATCCTTTTCAAAAATAAGTCTTCCTTGGTCCTATGCAAACCCGCTTCAGTCTTGGGGTTTTGATAAGGTAACTGCTCAGAATCTGTAAATTTAATCTTCCATAAAAATTTCCAAATGTCACGTACAAAAAAAGTCTGGATATTGCACAAAAAAACATAATCTATATAACATGATGACAGAATATGTGGAAAAGAAGGCAAATTAAAGACATTTTTGGATAAGATCAGTTACTGAGTCCTGAAGTTAACATACTTCATGGGGTATAGAACTGCAAAGAACAATCCCAGAGACACAGAGTATGGCTTTAGTTTTCCTGTTATTTTAAAATACTCCCAAAGTAGTTGAAGTTTTCCCAGTTCTGGACAATGCAGAAATGTGGTAATGGCCAGAGATTCTTAGTAGGAGCCTACTGTTTTATAAGTACCCTAAAATATATTTTGAATCTATGTTTTAAGGGGTTTTCTATATTTGATCATCCTCCTAGGTTTGGCAAACTATTTTGATTATAGAAATGACATGGTTGAGCCAATTAATAATTTTACTGAAGAAATTAATAAATTCTGCAGCAAAAGAGAGTCCAGCAGTGGAAAAAAAGTGATGATTAAATGGCCCCAAATTGAAGATAATTCCTTTCAATTTTGAATTTTTGACTCTGTGCCCACACAAAACAATCCAGTCACAAATCTATTTCAGTATGTCTCATTCCTCTCACAAAGTAAAACCAGAATAGATAAAATTTTTTTTTTTTCTGAAAAGCATGTATGAGGCTAAATCCTACGTAGTTAGGGCTGGATTATGTGTTTGTAGATATTTCATAGTGTTCTATATTCTTTACTGTGCTTTTTCCAGAGGCAGACTGACAGGAATCAAGAGAGTGTAAGAGAAGTTTAATAGTCATTTGTTCATCTTCCCTTCCTGTCAGGCAGGAGACGTGGAGTTTTCTGGTCATCTTCATCATTACTCACCTGGAATATGTTACAGATTTTCTAATACAGAAGTGTTTCATTGCCATGGTCAGAAGGAGAGGTTTAAAAATCCTAGTTCATCAAAGGGGATAAATATTTTGAGGCCCTGGTTTTGATGTCAGCAATGAAGAATAGCCACAATGACTGCAGAGAGCAGTTACAATCCAGAGGTGTACTACCAATGGGGAAGAAGGAATCAGAATCTTTCAAAATTCTATAAATATTGCACTGACTTTGTGCTTAGAAGCACTCTTGGCACTCTCACAGATGCATTTACAGGCTGCTGTCTCTGGTAAAGACCAGCCTAACCTTGAGGTATTTTAGTTCCAAGTTAGATTTCAGGGTAACAGGGAGGTAAATTAAACCTGGTTTAGCAACTGGCAGTATTTTTATCATCCAAGGAGGCAATCCTCTACATCTGAAGGAAACAGCTAAATCATCTTTTGTCATTACTCTTATTACTTCCATGAGATGATTTTCCAGTCATTGTAGATGACCCCATGAGCATTGCTGTCCAAAGGAAGGATAAAATTAGCAAACCTCATGGTTTTCACGTACTGGCTGCAGTTGCCATCACAGATGTCATGAAGGGGTTGTGATGCTACACTAGAATCTTACAAATTCCTTCTGGAAGGACCAGCAGAGGCAGAGGAGATGCACTCACACGTGCATCCCTCTCCGTTTCAGTGGAAATTTAAGGTATTTCCTTCCCTTACCCATCTGTGATGAATAGCAGCAGTGCAGTCTGTGTGGTCAGGAAGCTGACTGCAAAACTGAATATATGAATAGAAGTGTTACCAAATTCTTATACATTTCCCCATGCAGAGAAAAGAGATGACATCCATGATTGTAAATCTGTGATTTTCCCATCAGGCATAGTCTTTCTGAAATTAAAGGTGAAAGTTGCAGAAGGGAGGTGCTTTGCATAAATTGAGTTTTCTTTTCCCCCTTGAAATAAATGCAGGTCGTGGTTAATGAAGTGCATATTTGTATATGGCTGAAAATCACTGCAAATTCCCATTTCACTCATACATATTATTTGATTTCTCACATTAGCCATGGATTAGTAAGTACCTGTGGGACTGCTCCAGTAGACAAAGGTTCATAAATCAAAACAGAAATGCAAATTCATTTTGATCCCAGTACATACATATATTTCCTTCAGAAGTGTCACGTGTACAATAGCATTAAAACATTTCAGTTAATGTTACATATTTGAGCATTAAATGTGTGAAAAACAGGTCTAGTTCTTATAATCATGTGAAATATATAAAGGATCAGATGGAAATAAATGGAAATTGATCTTGACAGAAACGTTTATTTTTTATACAGCTAGTTGTAATAAAGACAACTTACTGGAAGGGATTTGTGGGATAATTCACAGACTAAAGTACAGGTCATGCAGTATTAGAGCCTGCTCCAGCTTTGCTCTCATACTCTCACTGAATATTCAATATTGTTGAATATTGTTGTTCATAGATGCTGAGATCCACAGTTCAGTTAGACAGGCATCAGTATTAACACACCTATGGAGCTCTGACAAGGTCAAGGGAGGGAGGGAAAAACCAGCTGACCCATGTGCCATTCAGCCTTTAACCTCTTGAACTTTCTAACTTAAGAGATCAGCACTTTGTACCTGTTGCCAGGCTGGTCTTACTGATAGGAATCAACCCTCTGGGCATGGGGAGATGCTGGAGCTCCTTGCCTCACCTGTGGGCAGTGTTCTCACATTTGGGGGCAAAGGAGCAGCTGTGTGCTGCACCAACACCACTGCCAAAAGCAGAGAAAATTCAGTGATTTATTTCCAAGCACACTGGCATGAAGATGAATTGCCACTCTGCCAAAGGCATCTCAAAATGTTGTGACTTCAGCCAGCTTGTGGCATTTGAATCTTTTCCCTTTTTGTTCTGCTGACTTTCCTAAACCTTTTCTTTCCCCCAAGTTATGTCACTGGTGACCCTGTTGTACATGGAAGTTGTATAATGCATGTTGTACACAAGATAAATCCAGTTGGTATGTGACAAAGATATTGTAGAACAACACCCAAATGGAGTGGAATTTTTCCAGTGTGTTGTTCTGAATTTTAACTCTGCTCCCATGGAAGCACAGGGAACATTTGCCTTCAGCATTAAGAGAGGTTAGAACAGATAAAAACAAGTGAGTTGCTTTAATAATTAGGCAGATGATTTTTCCAAGCATTCTAAATCCAGTTTATACTGCTGTACGAAGGAAAAGAAAATATATGAATAACCATAAACCTTAAAGAAAGGTACCCATCAAAAAAATCAAAAGCTAAGCATGGATGAACACATCCTACAAGCCAAGATTTTGAAGTGTAACATTGTGTAATGGTGCAATACATAAAATAAAATACATTAAATTGTACCACTTTGTCATGCCCATGATTTTAAAATAAATAAATCAATGGTATATTTGAAAAGTCTATAGCACAATTAAACACATGTAAATTAGGTCCCTGTATGCCATATAGTGCCTCTTATTTGGATCTTTGCACGAGAGGTGATACATAAAACATCCCAGGGGTGTCGAGAAATATTTTCATCCCTTTCCTACAGAAAACTGCCTGAGCTTTGGAAAATCCAGGAGCCAACCCTGGAGAACTGTAACAAAAAGTTCAGACATGTAGACTGGGTCTGTATAGCTTCAAACATGTTTTCTATTTCCTGGATCTGAAAATTCAAACAACTGATAAAGGTGTTCTGTTTGTTTCCAAACCTGCCTGTCCTGAGAAGTTTGCTGTTAAGTCTCACTGGATTTCTAGGTGAGATGCACCTCAGTCCTATGAGGTATTGGCACAGCTTTACACAGCATCCCAGCAAACTCTTTATAAAAAGGAAAGCTCTCCTGGTAGCCATATCTGAGACAGAAAATCAGAAAAGGCTCCCATTGTGCTTAATATTTGCTGTTGGTTATTTCTAGCTGACTTTTGTAACTGCTAGAATATTTTTTTATTCTTATTTCTGAAGGGACTGATTTTGATTTTTCTCACGTATTTTTTAGAGTCATGGCTCTGCACCCTGCTTTTTAAGTTACCTCTTTCACCTGGAACCAAACTACTGAAATGTAGATATTAATACACATGACAGATGGAAAATTAATCTAACCCCAAGAGGCACAAGCAATCTGTGGCAAAGGAAGAAGGTGAGCTTTAGTCATTTCTCCTTGCCTGTCCTCTTTCTTCTCTTCTCCATGCTAGGGAGGTCTCTGAACACATTTCATACAGAAAAGCAGGAGCTGTCTTCAATGCCTGATATCAAATTGACATTTTTCAACTTACAATGCAGCAGAACCATGCAGTGTGCAAATAGATTTAGAAATAGAAATGTGGCCGTGTTTCACAAAAGTACAGCAGATACACGTATGCTTAAATTTTCCAAGTACCCTCAAGCTCTGTGAAGTTGATCACATATAAGACTTTAAAATAAACCTCCTTACTCCTCTCTGACAGCTTGATTTGTGTTTCAGAAAGAGGATTTACCCGTTGTTATTCATTCCCCCCCATTGGTGGGATTGTTTGCAGTACAATCAGCAGGGATTAACTAATACCTGCTCGGGCTCAGGCACACACACAGAACAGAAGGAATTCAGGAGTGAGTTCATACACAAATGGAAATAACAGGATCTTGTTGTCACTGCTCACTTATTTGACTCTTTAAGCTAACAGGCATTTAGTCTCACTGGGACTTGAAAATCGACGTAGAATGGGATTCCCAGTGAGCTTCACGTTCCTTGGCAGGTAATCAGATGATATGCTCATTCTGTGTCTGGTAAACCCATTTCCACACTACATTAGGAATTTATCAAAGCAAGTCAAATCACTTCTCTGCAAAACTGAAGGAATCTTGGGAGAATTTTGTGTCTGCTCCTTTAGTAGTTCCTCTGTCTCTCGTTAGGATTTATAATTTGCAGAGTGTTTCCTTGAACTGGTATTAAATTTATGATGTGATTTCATCCATCATTAAAAAAAAAATACATATAGTTACTTTTTTTTTTCTTTGAAACAATAGCAATGGAATCACTGTACTCAAGTAAATTGAAGCACTAAATTGCCGTATATGTAATTCACAGCTATATGTCACATCTCTGCAAACTCATCTCAAACTACCCTCAGATCATCGCCAGAACTTTATGACTTTACATTTTCTTCTGAAACCAGCCCGATTTTGTATTAAAGAAAATGATGACTAAGATTTATTATTCATATCTTTGTAGATTTCCAGCTTTTTCAAAGTCTTGTAAATGACATTACTGTAATATAGTAATTTCAGAAAGAAAAGAAAGCTAACCTACACATGGGTTAGCGAATGTGCTTTTTGAAAAGCAGGATTTGCCAGCATTCATTGCAGTTTCAAATACTTGGCCGTTTCCATAGCATTTTGCTGACTAGAAAATTCCCATGTTCATTTTAAGTATGTCTCTAAATCTTGCTTGGAAAAGGTGTTTCTGGCTTACCATTTCTTAGTGTTCAGAATTTTCCAGAGAATGAGCAAATATTTCAAGAATTGTTTGGGTGTTTTGTTTTTATCTCTGTGTGTGAAAGCATATTTGTGTGTGAAGCTGTGTGTTTTATTTTGTTTTGAGGGAAACAGTCTTGTCAGACAAGAAGGAATTTTGTCTTTGAGTCACTCATAGTGACTGACAGAGGGCAGGTTTGGATAGAAATTCTTCCTTTGAGGGTGCTGAGCCCTGGCACAGGGTGCCCAGAGAAGCTGTGGCTGCCCCTGGATCCCTGGAAGTGTCCAAGGCCGGGTTGGATGGGGCTTGGAGCAGCCTGGGATGGTGGAAGGTGTCCCTGCTATGGC
>PYHW01010656.1:2423447-2440798 GCA_013186435.1 Turdus rufiventris | reverse complement strand
AGCATCCTCCACATCTCCAGCAGTGTTGCTGCATTTTCTCATTTCTTCATGGAAGGAATAAGGATATTGAAAGGACAGATGAAAGATTGGGAAGAGAATAGGACACAGCTTTACAAGATAAGGTTTGCAGATCCCAGCATTGCAACAAATCTTTCTGATTTTGCAATGCTTCACCCCGTCCTGCCCTGCCCCAGTAGTGACTTCCAATCCACACATTCAATTTTTCTTAGTGTTTTGTGTTGCTGTAAATTTAAGGATCTGAAACTGCTGCACAAGAAGTTCTGTGTTTGCATTACTGTCCTAAGGAAGTGCTTATTTTACCTAAAGGTTGACAATATTTTATAAGGAGTTTCTAACCTGTTAAAACATAATGAACAGATTAGAGAAGTTTGCCAAATGAATTGTTACCATCTCAGCAGGTCTCATGCAGTCTGGATTCTGCTCCATAGCAATTAAGGCTCCTTAAATATTAGAGCAGGCTAATCTCTGATTGAACCTGTATCAATTACATGTGATTATAAAGTAAGTGTGAATATATAAAAAAAAGCGTGTATACACAGTTGTTTGGGCTGTGGTGGGGTTCTGTGACAGAAGTAGAGGGTGAGGGTGCCAACAGAAGCACTTTGTGCAAGGAGATGATCAGCACTGCTTTGAAATGCTCTGAAATGTGGGGCCTTAATTCCTCCATCTTTTCATTCCTCTCTTCCCCCTGGCTTTGACAATCTGGGCTCTGCCTCAGGCGAAGATCAGGTTTATGGCTGGAGCAAATGCTGTGTTAGGAACTGCTCTAAGGTTTGCCTTTTTTATCTTAAAGCATCAAATCAGGCTCTTTTGGTTTTGCTAATCCTTACAGTTCCAAAATCTGTTTACTTTCCTACTACTTTTCTTCAGCTTTAGTTTTTCTTCTTTTGAGCTTCCTCTGTTTTTTGGTTTTTTTTTTTTGTTTGTTTGTTTGTTTGTTTGTTTGTTTGTTTGTTTTGGTTTTTTTTGGGTTTTTTTTTTTTTTTTGAGGGACAGGGCTTTTATGACTATTTTTCTAAAAAGGCTGATTTGTCACTGGTAGAATGAAAACGTGCTCAGTCCTCAGTGTGAAAACAGCAAATCTCAGAAGACAGACGTGATTTTGGATTGGCAATGCTGTCAAGTACCTCCTCTATGCACTGTTGGCAAGCAGTACTCAGCTAAAAGGGATTGAGAAGTAAAAATTACATTGTGCAGTACAATTGTTCATTGCTTCTTTCAACATTACTTGAAAACTGTGGAAGCTCCAAAGTCTGTTGCAGGGGAATGTGCCCTCAATGATCATCTCGAAGGACGGAGACTCCACAACCTCCATCATGTAGTTGGAGATCTAACATAAAATTCATCCTTACCTAATGACTACTGCATGTAAGGTCTTTAACTATGTCTGCACATTAGAAGATAAATAATAAATCTTTTTATTAAATGTTACTGATTTCATAGATTTCTCCAATGTTTTCCTTCTAGTACCCTGCAAAGGAGTCCTTCAGATTAATGTTTCAGGCGCAGCATTCATTATTGTAAGCACATTTTTCAGATCTGAACTTGGTTCTGATTTATCCTGTCTGCTGTTTGTTTTCTTTGTTGCCCAGGACTGCCTGTTCAAGTAAATGTGTCACTGTACTTCCTTGCAGAAAATCTGTGATAAGATGCTAAAAATGTCCTTTCCAGACTGAGTGTTAGACACATTAAGCATTGCATATACTGTGACTTATTCTTCCACAATTAATGAGTGAGCTGTTCTTCCTTTTGTATGCAATGTATAACAGAGTATTTCTTATTAAACTTCTCCTGTGCAGAAGTATCTATGTGTGCTTTCAATTTGGAAAAGATCCTGCCTTTCATAAGCTGCTGCACTTTTTTAGTTGGCAGTAAAATTGGCCTCAATTTTAAGCCTCTTCTCTGCAAAATAGGTTAAGATTTTCTTCACGTCCAAAGGCTTTGTTCCTGGAGGAGAGCAGGCATTGTTGTGTATTTCCTCAGCTAATTAGCTAACATCAACTCTGTCACCTTACCTGATCTTTGCTTTAAATTCAGCAGGGTTAAGAAATGGCTTACCTCCTTTAAGGATTTAGCTCTGAGAAGATACCTCAGTGTAGGCACACATTTTCTGTTATCAAGCACAGGGTGAGTTTCTTAAGTTTTCTTATTTATTATCTTTTCTTATGCACTCCTTCAACCTGAAGTTTTTATACTCAGACTCTTCCAGTAAACATTTGGTTATCTCTCTCTGTCTTTACATAACTTTATTCCATCTCATAATTCTTACTGACTAATCTCAAAAACTGCATCCTGGATTGGAGATTAAGTGTTTGAGATGAAGAAAATAAAACGTTATTTCATAGAAAAAAAAAAGGGGGGGGGGGGTTTGGTTGGGGTTTTATTTTTTGTAATTTAAATCCATCTGGTCAGTATAAACTGAAGCTTGAATACTGGGTTTCTGCTCTGTAGAGCAGAGCTATAAATAATGGAAAAACAAGACAGAAGGAGAGAAAAAATATCTGTAGATATATCACTATTTTTTTCTAAATGAAGAGCTATAATTAATACAATATTAGCAAAGAGAAATCTAAGAGAAAATAGGAACTCATAGAGTTCTATACCAGGGACAAAAGAAGGGACGGAAAGGAAGAAGAGGGAAAAGAAAGAGAAGGTGCCCTCATGTCAGTCAGTCCATCTAATTTGTAAAACCTCCAGGTTTGGGGGCTTGAATTCTGCAGGTTTGGCTTCAGTCCCTGCTGCTGGTCCTCCAGCCTGTGGCTGCTTCTCTGGGCTGATACAGCAAGAGAGAGGCCCAGAAAAAAATCCTTTACAGATTATTTCCCCCAAGGACTCTCCATCACAAAGAGGATTTTTTGTAGCGTTATCACGTGTTTGAAAGCCAAATATAAAAGGGGATGACTGCCTTAAAAATTCCAACTTGCTCAAAGGAACCTTACAGTCACTCCTAAACCACTTCATGCATGTGTGAACTTGAATTTCTCTTAACAGACTGGTAATACTGTTAACAGTTTCAGCTAATTACAGGAAAACAATGCCTTTCAGCATCATCATCTTAAAAGATCATTTCACTGTAGATAAAGAGAAAAAAATCAATATTAAAAAAAAGAAATCGAAGAGGATTGCAACTAAGAATTGGGCCCACAAGAGCAGCTTTCCTCTTCTTTTTACTGCCCTGCTTAAGCATTTGTGAATCCAAGCAAATCAGATGCAGGCAAAGATGGAACTTCTTAACTTGGACTTATCTTTTTACATGCCAACACTGCTGTCCCTCTACTCTGTGCTAGTAAAATGTGAGTACATTTAAGCCAGAGAATAATCTCTCAGTGCAAAATTGCCTTTTTAAAAAAAAATAATAAGTTTTGTCATGATCTATTTCTAGAAAAAGCACTGTTTTCATACGGTATTTTTTCTAATTTACCAGCTAGGGTGTATTCCAGACTGTTTGGAGGAATTTTGTTGGCTATTAGCTCATTTGCTCTCTCTTCTATACTGAGGAGAAGCTGCATGAACAATTGGTCAGGTGAAATTAAACACCAGTTGGAAAGTTTTGTCTGTGGAGGCACTGGAATGAAAGGTGAACAGCTGTCATTTAATTCTGTATTTTGCAGTCCATTTCACTTGGATTAGTGTCCATCTCTTTTGGGACTGCTGCCTTCAGGATCTCAGAAGGCATTGTAGTGATTTCTCCACTCAGTCCAGAACCCAAAACTATCAGTGACCTTACAAAAACATTAATGACAAGTGTGGTCTGTCTGAGAGCAGCATGGTGGTTTGCACAATCTCATCCTAAAGCGTTTTTGTTTCTGTCCACTGAAGCATGTGAAGTTCAGATGGAGCTGGATTGAGCTGTAGCATCTGTTCTGAAACCACGTATTCTTGCCACTACCCTCACACTGAGAACATAAAAACATATTGCACCATCCAGACTATTCTGCATTACCTACAATTTTCCAGAATGTTTGGGTTTTGTTTTTGGTTTTATTTTTTTTTCTCCCACATTGTTCCTCTGCATACAAATTTTAAATGTCCAATTGTGTATTATGACACTTTACTTAAGGGCTTTATTTTGTAATCCCAAAAAAGAACTGAAATTTATCATCTGTTTAAGAGGACTGATAAAGAGACAATAGAGAGCAACATTTTATTCTCTTCTTTTCTGCTGAGTTGCTCCCTGGTCATGGCCCTCACATTTGCTTTGCTCATAACTATCAGAAACTGGTCATCCAAATATGAGCCAGTTTCTAATGCTTTTTGTCTCTCCTACTAGAAAGGCAATAAAGAGATATGGAGCAGGCTAAAAAGTACTGGGTATTGACTGCTTTAAATATGAATATCCACAGAAGTCTGCACTTATTTAATAGCACTACTGCTGCTGTGGCAGTAATAAAGGCTATTTAAGACTTTTCTAGGTGGTGATTTTGTTTTTTCATCCCTTCTCTTAGCTTCAGAATGACTGTTTCTTCTCCTCAACCCATTTTGCAAGAGCTATTAAGTAGCTTAAAGCATATTCCAGCAGAATCACTGATGCTTTGATTCTTAGCTCCTTGATTTATCCTTCAGAATTCCCTGAGACCACTGGGATGTGACAATTTGTATTTCTGTTTTTAGCCCTGTTAATGAGTTTGTGTTATTCAGTTAAACTAATGGCAAATTTTTGCCTTCTATCATCTTCTTCCATCAAGTCTGCCTGCTGAATGTGATGCCATGTTATGAGTTTAATCATGTGAGAAGAGAAACAAAGAGAAATATGTGTGTATATAAATAAATAAGTTGATAAATAAATAAATAAATAAACAAAACAAACTGACTCATCTGATTCTGTTCCTGTGAGTCTGGATTCAGGTTAGGAGTCACATTTTTGCTCTCTAGATCCAAAATCATGGATCCTTTTTGCTCTGGATCCATGATACTTTCAAAATTCAGCTCTCAATTTACTGGTTTGGACTTGGCAATATTTTAGCTCATGTTTCAGCCTTTTCGCTTTCTTTGAAGACACAAATTGGAGTAAATCCTAAGCTTTGAAGATGGAGTAAAAACTGTAATGCTGTTGCACCATTTCTCATTTATAGATACTGCCCAGTTGCTTGCTAGTACTTATATTTGTTTGGATTTCCTGTGATGAAATTTATTTTTAATTTAAGGTCATTTTTGAGAAAAAAAAGCCATGTTAGTAGAGCTTGAGGTGAATTTTCTATTAATGATAAATATATTCTGCCTTCCTAAGCTCCTTGCATAACAAATGGAGATGCACTTTCCCTGTTCAACATAATTTGTGTTTGCAGTTCAAATATTCATCTTGCTTTGGGTTACTAGAACTGGTGACATGAACAGTCAGTATCCAAATTGACAGTGAGCTCTTTTACCCCTTTCTCCCATTGTCTGAGATACCCCTTTAACTGGCACAGCAGATGGGAAATGGCTGATACTCAATAATAAAATCTTTGCCCTTGTTTGCATCTTGGATTAAATCAGCCCCAACAAGCAATGCTGAGATCTGACTGAAAGTGTTGCTCAAGTGCAGAGGAAATAGCTTTCTGCTGGCATTATTTACCTCCCTTAGGGTGAAAATAAAACAGCAGAGCAGCTCTGGACTGACTGAAACACCTGGAAGAAGAGAGAGATGGGCATAAAGAATTCTTACTCTTGTTCTGGCCCCCAGTGCACAGATGGATACCATTGGTGTATGACAACTGCATGAACAGGTACACAGCCATGGTTCTCAGGTAATTTTTATCCCTTTTAATTTTCACCATTACTATTTCACTGTCCTTTACAGACTGCAGGCAGGAGGCAGAAGGAAAAAGCAGGATTTTTTTTTTCTCCAAGATAAATGAGACAGTTGTGTAAGAAGTCTTGGAGGAATTAATTTAAACTTTGAGATAAAGTCCACTGAATAGGTCTCAGGAACCTGAAAGTTTAGTCTAATTTTTTATTCTCCCATGCAACGATGTTAAAGAAAATATCAATTCACTTAATCTCATTTTTTTCTTGGAATTTACCATGTCAATGTGAAATTTGGGGGAAATTCACTTTTTGGTTCAGTGAATGCTGGAGTGGTTTCATAAGTCTGAGTAGTTTAGGTGTTTGACTTATGCAGAGACTCAAATTCCTTTGGGACTGCACTTAATCTTTCATCTCCTACTTTTGTGTGGACCAGCTGCCCTTAAACTGCACTTGCACTAATCAGGGCAGATTGGCCCTTGGTGTGTCCCATAGGGAAGGAAGTGGCAGAAGGGGATGAATTCAGCTCTTTGTCTAATTTATGGTTTCTTCTTCAGGGCATGTAGGCCCAAAACTGCAAACCAGAGAATAAATCAGGGAATTCTTTAAATAGGATTTTAAAACTGCATGAAAGGAGGGAAACTGCTGTGAGTACTTTCATTGTTCCTGCCTCCATTTGCAATCTAATGCCTAGTACTTAAATCTGTCTTAATTAAAGATGTTTCCATTGAGGTGGAGAATGGTTTCATCTGTATTTCCATTAATCACATCATCATTAACTATTATAAAGATGTTTTCTCAAATACATTAGTGGGGTTTGTTTCCCCTAGCCATAGTGAGTGAACCACTAAGTGTGGAGGAATTAATAACTAGAAAAGTTCCTTGGAATAAACTCGTATCTCTTAAGCCTTTTAAGCCTTTTACATGCTGTCAAGGGACAAAGAATCAGGAAGCAGTTTGATAAATGAACATGGCCAATGGAAAAAGCAAACAAACTAAAATTAATAAACAAAATTAATAAATTATTAAACCAGTTAGAGCCATTATGATATGCCACATAAAATAGTCCATAGGGCTTTTCTTGGATTAACTACTTTGTCTCGGTAATTTGTAAAAACTGAATTTGGCAATTATTTTCTATTTCTGTATTCAGTCTTATTTAAAAAATTGTTTGAATGAATGGAGAATCAACCATAAAACTTATCAAAACGTTTTTCATTATTATCTTCCATATTAAAAATACAGATTTTATCCATCATTTACATGAAATTAGCTACAACTTTCATTCATTAAGCCTTGCCATTAAGGAAATGCCTTAAAAAGAATGCAAAAGGCTTTCTGGTCCATCTTTCAGCTTCTTGGCAGAATTAAACCCCAGAAGTTTTCCTTGCCTCAGGGCAGGATTGACTCCATCTAAAGCATTCTTAACTAGAGTTTGTCTAAACTGCTCTTGAAAGACACAAATGATTCTGTGATGCATAATCTCCCCAGTAAATCTATGCCAGTACTTTACTTATCTGCAGAAAGCTTTTTCCTGAGGCCTAACTGAAGTCTCTATTTCAGAAATATAAGCCTCTTACTGCTTGTTTTATCCATAATGAAGATTAGTTCCTTTTTTTCTTCCAGGTATCTCATGCAGTTGAAGACTGTGTGCCTGCTCTTCCCCCCACAATGATCAACTCTCATGTTCTAAAGTCAGATTTCCTGTGCTACAAACATTTACCAAGTTCTTAATTCTGTAATCACGATTCTGATCTTCTTGGGAATCTCTCCACATTTCCAATGCATGTGGCAAACCAGCAGATTTGATTCTATTATCTATGAAATTAAGTCTAATTTTATATATATATATACATATACCTATATATACACCTAATATATATATACATAGACAACTATAATTACTGCTGATGTTAGCCTTTTGAATTATAATAAGATACTTAAATTGGCTTCATTAGCCAAAGATACAAAGTCCCCTTTTCTATAAATATGGCTTGTCTTCACTCGGTGTAGGTAAAATCTAGCATTCAGAGAACTGAATCTTCCTTCAAAAGAGGGATCTACTTTTCTATTTTGTCTCAGGTCAAACATGAAAAGAAACAAGATCCAGGTTCTTAATGAATCATTTATTTGATGATGTTGCAAGTCTAAAATTTGTTTATTCCCCCAGAGTGTAAGAAAAGCTTACACCAAGTTGCCATCAAGTTTTGAGAAGTGAGGGCTAAATTCTTCACTAAAAGCACCATGCAGGTGGGCTTACAGTGGCTGAGAAATGCCATAAATATCTGCCAAGTTCATTGAACAGGCCCACCCTCCAGCCCTTAATGTTTTTTGTCATTCAACTTTAGTCATTTCCAAGATGTGCTACAAGATGTTTTCACTTTATGGTCTTACATGAGCTGGCAGAGGACTGACACATCTTTGGAAAGAGCTATTTCTAAGGTGAGATAAACCTTATCTGATACTTTAAATAGTGCTCTAAGAGGTGAAGGAGGAGGAGAGAAGGCTTTGGAAGTTCCTTCTTCAGCCTGCTCTCAATTTGAGAAGGTAACTTCAGATGTTCTTGCAAGATTGTGGTCACGATCAAGGATTAGATGGATGGCAGGGTCACGGAAGGGGCAGTAATAGCAGGAGAAGAAGGTGTCTGAAGCTATTTGAATAAAGTAGGAGTGTTTTTAAGTAAGTGTTCAAGTAAAGAAAGATGTGAAGCATAGGAAGGAAAATGAAGTGTCTGTTCTATGAAGCATTTGAACAAGAACAAGGATAGATGTGATATTTGGAAGTTGCTATGGAAAAGAGCACTTCTATCATCCACAGAAGTTGGTATCTCTTTAACACCTCCAGAAAGAGCTATAAACATATTTCTTCTACCTTCTTCATGCTACCTCAAAGAGATAAGCTTACCTCAGGCCATCAGATACCTTCCCCTCCCTGAATAACCTATGACCAATTTCAAACCAGCAGCTCAGTGTACCAAAGTGCCAGAAACTTAAAAGCTGCCTGCGAGGAGATCATGGGAAATCAATGGCAGCTCAAGCTCCTGAAGTATCAGGGGATTTGTTGGGTGAAAATTCACAAGTGAAATTATCTGTAGCTGTGAACACCCCATTTCAGGGTCAGATCCTGGGCTGTCACATTTTCTGCTGTTTCATCTCCTCCTACAGCTGAAAACTTTCATCTAAACTTCCCTCTTAGGAGCAGGCCTTACCTGCCAGCTTGCATATTTTGGAACTGAATAATTTCCTCCTTTTATTTCTATCCTCACCTTGATGATATTTATAGACTAAGATGATGTTGCCTTCCAGTTTTTACTCTTCCAGACTCCATAAATTCAGTTTCCTTACTCTCTCACCTTTATGCCTTATGATCTTCTAGTTCTTACATTGGTTTCCTTTCCTAAATTTGTATTTCTCTATATTTCCTCTGTTCATTCAGAACATCTGTTTGGGTTTTTTTTCATTCTTTAACCTAATTTGCTATGAGTAATTATTATTATTAAGTTTTCAGTTATGAAGTCTCTGAAATCTCTGTACTGAGAGCTGCTTTACAGCTCCTTTAAAGTTCATGTGTCTGTATTTGTGTCATGAATTTTTACAGAAAGGTAGATAAATACAAGTTATTAGGGTCTTTGGAAATGTTGTCAGATACAAATATTTCATCTGTATTACAAAGAAAACTGCAACCATTATCTAATAGTCTCTTCCAACTTTAAATTCAGTGAAAGGTATCAAATCCCTTGTATGAAAACTCCCATAGCGAATTTAACAGTTTAGATATAATTTTTAAGCCTCAAAGGTTGTGATAGAAAAGGTTGGTCTTCCTCTTTGTTGTTTAATGATGTGTGAGAAGTTGATGAATTCTGGTAGTGAACCAGTTGATGATGCCACTTTAGGGTCTTAAACTTTTAGCTCAAACAGTAATATTCCATTTTTATTATGTTGTTTACCCCTGACCAAAATCTCACTGTCAGACCAAGAAAAATTGACTTGATGCAAGAACTGGGAGGTTTTTCCAAACAAGTAAAGAAAATTTAAAGAAATTTAATATAGAGTAAGTGTGTGATTAGCATTACTTCTAAAAGCTTTAATTTAAAAAATATTCTTCAGAAACTTAAAATATTTGAAACAGGAAGTCTCTAGACTCTTATTTATGAGATATATTTGGATCACCACATGAGATTGAAAGTGTGTGACTTCTACTACAACTTCATGTTTCTTTCGTTTTCTGTGACACCTGACTGGCTGTGAACAACTTGAGTGTTTACATTAACAGATTGTTTCCCTTCTGATAAAGATGATTGCTTAATGATAAATGCTGAAATCTGGAATACTTAATGACAAATGCTGAAATCTGGAACACAGAAAGCACCATCTCACAAGGGTAATGCAAAAATGCCATCAGAGATGTTCTGAGGAACAGCCCAGCAGGTCCCATGCATAAAATCAATTCTAACATCCATATAACCAATTTCTTGACTTTGCCTGTCCATCAGCAGATTCAAATTGAGTGGATTTTAAAGCATGATGCACAGCCTATAGTGGATAAGGGAAAAATAAGTGGATAGGGGAAAAAGCAGTGTATGATAGTCTTGTGTTCTCCTGTCACACTTCACGTCAGGAATTTTTGAGAGATGTCTGTGTCCTTTTACCTGTGACCTTTACAAAACTGGGAGTTAATTCATTAGAGCCAGGAAGCATTGTTATCACTGTTTGTTCATGTAGATCCAAGACTATTTAAGTAGAACAAATGACAGTCAAGAAATTAAAATCATAGAATAATAGAGTCAATAATAGAGTCATGGAATGGTTTGGGCTGGAAGAGACCTTAAAGATCCTCTCATTCCAATCCTCTGCCATGGGCAGGGACATCTTCCACTGGACCAGGCTTCTCAGAGCCTGGCTTTGGACACTGCCAGGGATCCAGGGGCAGCCATAGCTGCTCTGGGCACCCTGTGCCAGGACCTGCCCACCCTCACAGGGAAGAATTTCTCTTAAGTAAAGAACTTCACTTACAGTCTTTCAAAGAATGTCTCAAGTGTGCTGTATTTGAACAGAAAAATCAGCTCGGGTCATTGCCCAGGAACTCAATAACATATTTTGTGGTTTATCTTGGGCCCCTTAGGCTGTGCAAGGAATACCCAATATTAGTATTGATGAGAGCACAGCATTGTGGAACAAGGAGTTCCAGGCAAACACTGAGTGTCTGGTTGAATACAAAACCTGATGATTTGATTAAACCAGTCATTTGTTTATGGGATTTAGTTTTATTTGTATGGTAAATTCTGATAGATGGCCTGTCAGCTCGATAAGGTTACTTTTCTAACTTTATTTTAGCCATAATGTATTCTATTCTAGGAGTTTAGAATATGATTGAGAACTTCAAAGTGTAAACCCCTTGGATGACAGTGAAGGGTGACAGCACATGGAAAGGTGAAAATTGGTTCATGGGTGAAGCCCAGGGTGGGGACTGAGGAGATCTGGTGCATTTCTAGTGCTGGCACACTTCTTTGTGACTCTCAGGATGGCACTTGTCTGTGCATCAGTGTCCACTTGGAAATGGAAATAATAATCCTGACATCAGTCAGATCCTTCTTCCTTCCCCTTCCATATTACAAAAACATTAGAGCAGGACAATATTTCAAGATGTGTTTGTGCCTTACTCATCAGAGAGAGTCCTTCAAACACTTCTGTAATGTAAGTGCAAATAAATAAATAAATACATCCACCTCATCTTTCTGGGAGAGATCTTAATTACAACCTTTTTCAGAAACCTCCATATTCTCCATTGGGTGAGTACAATCAGGCTTTAAGGACAGGAAAAAAAAAAAAGAAAACAAGAACACTTTAGAAACAGCCATTGAAAACTGTAAGTGGTGTTAGAGGAAGGCAGATTTACTTAGGAAACTCGAGTGAAAAGAAGCTTTCTGACAAGAAAAGGACTTCAACAGGATACTTTGCTTTCTTTTTCTGTTTTTGGTAGCATTTTTTCTTAAGAGTTTAATTACCAGGTTGATTAGAAGGAAGGAATTTGTGTTCATAAATGGCACTTCTAAAAATTATCTTTTCATTATTGGTCTCTGAATGAAAGATGGTCTCTGATGCCAGCTTATCTATGAGTAATTGATTAAAGAGCAAAATGTAGTACCTGGTAATGGAATCATTATGGTCTACAGAGCACACATATAAAATCAGCTGAAATGTACTTCTTCTGCTCAACAAAACCAAAATTTTTATAATTATAACTTCGCATCTACAGAAAAATATTTTTATTAATAATGAAAATGGCATATTAATATTCTGGAAACAGTATTATAATCAATGTTCAGGAGTCAGCAATTATGTGCAGTTGTTCTTTAGCAATGTACAGTCCCCTGTAAGGGACTCTCAATGAGAGTTTCAGTCTTTAAAGCAGATTTCAGTATTCAGAGAAAGTCCCCTCTACATCAGTACTTAATGCTGAGAGTTACACACCAATTTTTTGCACTAAACAGAGGCAGGTTAGGAAACAGCAGAGCAGCTGATGTGAGGAGCAGAGGTGCCTACTCAGAACATGTACAATACATCCAGCATTTGCACATTTGGAGCTAAGTCTGACATTGTGTGGTAACAGTCACACAGCCAGAGCAGCCCAGATCATTGCAAATTCATGAAAGTTGCAGAAAACAGAATCATATAGCCTTTCTGTACCCATACATTGTTATCTCTATACTCAGCTCAAGGCAGCAGGAGGAAAACACGTTCCTTTTTCTCTCTGCTATGCACTCACACCTGTTTCTTTAAATGACTGTGTGACACAGTGACATCTATGAAAATCACCAAATCAGAGTCCAAAACTTAGTTTGGATTGATAAACTGGCTTACATTTTGCCTTATGGTCGATGCTTTCTCATTACCTTGCTGTTTTCTTTCACTAAATGGGTTTGGTGAGTCTGTGTTTTCCCCTGTTTGGAACAATGTGATATTGCTGGAGCCCTTGATCTGTTTTGTCTTCAGCATCACATTTCTCTGCTTTCTGATTGCCTGGTTTTGTCTTCTCTGATCGTTCCGTGTCTTGGATATTGTCTTATTCTCTAGATTTCTGCATCTTCCTCTTCCCCCTTCTCATATTCAAAGTGTTTGCAATGTTATTCAGTTAATATCCTGTTCTCCACTGTGCCTGAATTTCCACTTCTTAGAATAACAATGGCTCCATTCTGCAGGCAACCACTGGTTTCATGTGCACAAAAGAGAAATTCAGCTTTCAGCACAGTACAGATATTTTCTTCTGCTGTTGTGGGGCAGCTGCTGCAATATCACCTTACATATCAGAATCTACCTGAGTCTGTCCACTGGTGGGCATGCAACAGAAATTTTTATTTCCTTCTTTGAAAGTGTCCCCAGGCAGCTCTACCAGCTGGAGCAGGACAAGAATAAGGATATGGACTGTCCAGGGAGTGTCCCTCTTCTGCTTTCACTTGTGAGAATGTGCTGTCTCACTTGCACAGCTGTGTTTTCCAGCCAGCAGGTTGCTGAGATGAAGAATCACAGTGGTGGCTCATGGGGAGTAGCAGTTTAGGGAAAATATGGCTGGGAGAGACAATATTGTGATTCAGAATGTGAAAAAAACCACAGAAATTAAATGCCTTTTTTTTTTTTTTTTCTGAGTTCTTCTTGGAGATGCCTACTCCAAGATATCTCTGCATACCAACAGGATTTGGAACAGAAAAGAGGCAGCAGCTGTGAGAGAAGAGATTAAGGGCTAACAAGGGAAACTGAACATGGGATGCTGGAGGAGCTGGCCACAGTGATTGGGAGAAAGTTCTCCCTCCTCTATGAAAGAAACAGCAGTCAGAGGAGAAAATATCAATGCTGCACTCACTTTACTCAGTCAGGAAAGAAATGAAGGAGAAGACGGTGATTGAAAACAGTAAACACCATTTCCAAGGACAGCTCAGGCTTGGCTATCCTGAAAAGGATCTTCCTGCCATGTTTACATGCACGTGTTTTATCTCTATATTTGTAGTCCTGTACAGCTCAGATGACTGTGAAGTCACTTGCTGGAAAATGAGTTGTGTGGAAGTTGTATTTAGGTTACAGTAATTTCACGATTATAAGCCGCACTTCCAGGTTCAGACCAGAATTTTAGTCAAAATTGTGCAGCTTATAATCGTGAAATTACTGTACTTTTGAAGGCTTGTTTGCTTTGGTGAATTTATTTTGCTTGTTGCTGCCTTAGACCTGGCTGGAGTTTTGACCTGCACGTTTAGCCTTTGCTAAAATGTTAGTCAAAATGTACCTGATGGAAACACTGACCAGGAGCTGAGTGGGCTAAGATATTAATGGACCAGGAAGAACAGAAGAGGGAGAGAATAAAGCAAATGTCTCTGTGGGATATCAGGTGTTTCTGTCACCATGGAATACATCTTTGTGAATGTTCTAGAAAAATTAAAGATGTAACACTGCACAGAATTGTACTGATCAATGAATGTAAGAGAAGACAGAAATGTCATGTATTAATTTTATGCTGAGGAGTGTCAGCCTCTCTAGAGAAGAGTGACTCTTTCCATCTGTCCAAGCATTGGCTCAGTTTCCTGTGGTGCCCCATGGACACAAAGGTGCCATGAGAAAATTTAATTCAAAGTGCTAAGGTAGTACAGAATGTGTGTTGCAGTTGAGCAGCAAAATTCTTTTCTGTGTGACATCAGAGCTGCTGTGGAGCTGGAGGACACGGGGTAGTTCTAGGCATAAAGGTGGCTGAATAGATTTTGGAGACAACCTAACCTCTTACAGTCGATATCCATGCTCTTCTTGGGACAGGATGTGTAGAAAACCATTTTGTCTGCTGTGTCTAGGTTTAAACTAGCTGGTTTCCCAAGGAAATTAGCATGTACCCAGCCAGGTACATCAGGATCAGGAGACCAGAACTCAAAAATGAAATGCAAAGTTCCCCACCCACAGTCTATGCATAGCTCTGGGAAAATATTTTAGAGGAAAACAGATTTGAACCTTGGCCATTTTTCTTTTACAGCTGCAAAACACTGCTAGGACAAATAATTTGTCTCAAGATTATTTCCTGAAATCAGCAAATCACCAGAACTCTTAAATTAATACAGATTTAATTCTGATTTTTTTTTTTCCTTTGGGCAAAAAGCACAATGAAATTCTCTTTATCAAAAAACTATTCATAGAATCAAAGAATGATTTGTGTTGGAAGGGAGCAGAATATCATTTATCTGCAGGACCCCTTATTACAGCACAGCCAGGTATTCTCAGTTGTGCCACAGAAGTCATGCCCTTGTCAAATCCTCTAAAGGCAGAATGCCACATCGTTGTCATGGCAATATCTGCAAGTGTGGCTGAATGAAGGAATGCAAATCTGGATGTTCGTGCAAGACTGAGTTACACTTTGCTGCTGAGTTAAATCAGTCGCTAATTTAGCAAGGGAAGTGCAATGTATGGGGGATTCTGCTCTGGGTGTTGACATTCTGTAGAGTTTCACCCCTGACCATGTTTGTGTTTAATTGGAATTCCCCACAGGTGTGACTGCAGTCAGTGCAGCCTGTGGGACCACACTGAAGTGCAAAATTTAATTATGGCTTAATGTGACCGTGTTATAAGTTTCTACATCTGTCAGACAACTTGCTTCCTTCCTTACAGCTTCCTTCTCTTTACTGCTGTTTTTTAAGCTTTCTAAATTGTCTTTGCTTTGCTGCAGAATATATTCAGAATTTTTATATCCCTAACAAAGGAAAGAGGTAGCATTTTATTGAAATCAGTAGTACTACTGGCCTATATTGATTCAGTGGCACTTACTATTCATATAATAATTTAGGAGACCTTGCTGTAGCTTATGAAGGAAATATTTATCAGAATCCTTAATTACTGGCTGATGAAAATGGTGTGCCCAAGGCTCATAGCACTTGTTTATAATATAAAAAAATAGAAACCTCATTTAATTTTGTTTGAACCGGAGTCCCTGCTCACTGGGATGTACTGCATGTAATCTAATTATTTTAAACCTTGCTTTATAGTGCAGTGTACTACTTAAAATTAGAACCATATTCATTAATTAACATGTGCTTTTTTGTTCTCTGTTTATCTGAGTATCATCCCCAATTCATTACAAATGTACTCACAGGAGTTTTCCTTGTACAGAGTTTGTATCTATTTATTGACACTCTGTAGTATCAGCACATTACAGTAAACAGTATAAAGTATCATCTGTGATAAGGATTCTTCCATTTTCTTGTTCATCACAGTCCTGACCAACAGATGTCATACAATCATTCATTTTACACAAGTTTTCCATGTACAAGTCAGGTACCAAACTCATAAAAAACCAAACTGGGCTCTTTTCATGGTGTTTCCAGAGATGGGATTATTTGGATTGATGGATTGGGTGGATTAATTCCATTCTAAAACAAATATGTGAAGTAGGTAGCTGTATAATTCCACTGCTGAAGCTTGATCCAAATGATTCTGTATGTTGACTTTGTTATTCTAATCATGTCCATATTAACCTGATCAATAGCATTAACAACATACCAAACTCAGAGAGGGTGAGAGGCCATTGAGAGGAATCTCAGGCTGATACCAAACTGGGTGAATTTCTCTCAGAAAGAGAATCTATTTTTCCCTGAATTGGAGAAAGAGACTCAGAATACCGCTAAAAGAAAATATTTCAGGTGGTCAGAGGGGAACACCACTGTGAGTGTCTAGAATGGAAAGGGAGACTCTGGAGTAAGGAAATATTATTAAATATTTTCTCACTGTCTTTACATGATTTATTGCATCCCGAGGGTCCTATTAAAACTTTAAACATGGATTTCATCTCACTTTCACTCTTATTCAGAATTTCTTCAGAAACATTCTTTTTTTTTTCTCCCCACAATTTTGTCCAAGGCAGAATTAATGGATTTTGTACATTTTCTGGGATTTCTGGATGGCCTCCCCATCAGACACTGAGATCAGAGTGCAGGAAATTGTTGATTTAACTGCTAAAAATGCAGCCCAAAAGAAAGAGAGAATCTCCAAACATTCCATGTCAAAGATGAGCTGAAGTGGAAGTGCTGCAGGATTTTGAACTAACTTTTATTCCTTCTCAGGTGAGAACTGGAAACAGCAGATCTGTTGTGGTCCAGCCTTATACACCCTCACTTTTTGGTGGAAATGAAAGTTGAAAGAGGAAAGTTGAATTTTGTCAGAGTAAACCTGTTCCTCCTTTCCTTTCAGCTGTACATCAGAGATCACCTTCCCAGTCACCTCCTACAGAATAAGAAAATGTTCTCCACACAACCATCAGCAGTATATGCATGGAAAGACACAAGGAAAGGTCTTCCTCTGTCTCCTCTTGGGTTTTATCTGTCAGCAGTTACAATAAGTGTACTTTAACTGAGCCTGGCCCAAGGCTGTGTAAGGTCTGTCTCGTTAAGCCTGCATGCTTGCCTTTTCTTAGAAGAAGATTTAACTGAATCTGAATTATGGAACATCTTAAGATATTCTCTTTCTACTTCCAGACTGTGGAATTTATGGAATTTAGCTAAGAATGGGCTTTTGGTTTTTTGGGAGTTTTTTTGTGGGGTTTTGTTTTTGGTTTTGTTTCTTGGTTTTGGTTTTTTTTTTTTTTTT
>PYHW01010656.1:2384571-2423333 GCA_013186435.1 Turdus rufiventris | reverse complement strand
TTAAACTGCTCTGAAATCTCTGTATTTGCAACTTTCACCAGATTAAGCAAAGGGATTTGGTGCCAGATCCAGTGTCATGTTAACGTGGCTCACAGATGTCAGGCATAACTTGCCTGTTGCAGACAATTTCACTTGATGAAATTGTCTGAGCAGTGGGAAGCTTGGGTATTCCTCTGTCAGAAATGCATCTTTTGACACTTTGCCTCTCACCTGTCAGCAGTGTGTGTTCTGCATGTTTGGAGACTTCCTTCTTGCATGGTGTGTGACATTCTGCTGGGAGTGTAAGGCAAGCTTTTTGTCTGAAGCATTTTCTGACCCAATTGGTGCTTCTGACTTACAGCACAGATCCAAACCTGTCCAGCTTGGAGTCTGTTGGATGGAGGAATTAATGAGCTTTTACACTTCCCTGCCCAAAACAAGACACTTCTACCCTATTCCAATTCCTCTCCCATTTTAAACGCGACAGTGGTGCACACAGTACCAGTGTAGCTGCTTCCTCAGAAATCTTAATGGCTCTGCAGATTCACTGAAGTCCTCAAGTAACAAGTGAACAGCAGTAGAGCAGAAGTAGGTGGGAATACCTTGGACAGTATTTGAAATTAGGATTATTTTTTCAAGAGAAACCCTGTTGATGATAGCTCCTGCTGTGAAAAATGTTGTTCTGATGGTAAATTTGCTTTGCTTTTTAATAGTTTTGGTATATTAATCACTTTTTTATTAAAAAAAAAACACATTAATTTCTCTTGTATCTTTTAGTTAAAATGAGAATTTAAATGGGAATTATATTAAAAGTGAAAGTGAAAATGTTTAATCCTTGGAAAAGCTACCAAGGTAACAGCAGGTTCTGTGTATCCTGACAGCATTTATATCCAGGTTTCATTGTGTTCAGGAATACTTTTTAGACACACACAGTGTTTCCTCTTTGAGTTCAAAAATGGCACAAGGTTGAAGCAAAGTGTTGGTAACATATAAGAAATCAAAGTAAATTTTAGAATTATTTCCTGTTGCCTGTATATCCCTGGAGGGAAAAGAACTACTGACATTATTTGTATACCCATTCCAAAACATTCATACAGAATTATGTGGTGATAAATTGGTAAATAAAACATTCTGGCCTCTGGTTGGTTATTTTTGCATAACTCAACTTCATGTTCTGATTCCTCTTCACTCTCCACAGAGCTTCCTTTTGCAACACAGCATTAAAAACTTTATTCTGATCTGTATTTTAAATATATTTTGGTATTTATCTCATCACTTACCCTCGTTAGTATTCATCACACATAATGGCACATTCCCACAGTTCAGCATGGAACTTAAGAATGGGTTGAATTTGAAACAGTCCAAGTGTCCCCAAACAGATGAGAATGAACTTGAATTTCATGCAGAATCAGGATTGTAATCATGTTTACATTAAATGAAGTTATACTTTCCCCTCTTCTGCTGCATAGGTATTAATCATCCATGAAATCTTTCAGTTTCCCTCAAATATGATTTTGTGTAAGTACCTTGCATCAATTCATGCTCTCGCTGCTTCCCCATAAATTCAGGGTAATTTCTCTGATCAGTAATAGCTTCTTCACACAGCTCCTGCCTCCTGTTTAACCAAGATCCATTACATTTGCAAAGGAGCTTCTTGGCTGGCCAATTTATTTTCATATTGTTTACAGTCTTTTCATGTTATTAAACTTGAGTCCATCCTTATCACTCACCTACATTTAAAAATTTACACCTGATGTGTGCTGTACAGTTTTTGGCTTCAAAATGTTGCAGCACATGCAGCTTGTATGTATAAAACATAGATATTTGTGACTATTTTAAATTTCTCCACATACTTGATAACTGATTTTGTAAAAACTTCTCTAGTGTAAAATGTCATTTTTTGGTGGTTCCCACGAGTAGCAGTTTTCTTTGATTGCTTTACTTTGCATTTACATAGCATTTGAGAAATCAGAAGTAAAATTGAGAATGACTGGCTGATGTCACCAGATAAACCAGCTGCAATGTGGAAATGCTCTTGATGGCAGCGCACATGTGAACACGACCTTTGATGCTTGCTGTAATATATAGACACACATTTGACAGCAGCAAGAATTAGAACTATGGTCCTCATCTGGGGAAGCAGTTGAACAGTCCTTCTCTGGACATCTGTCTCTCAAGTATTAATTCCTACACATCATCAAGAGAAGCCATTTAGACAAATGCATAAATTGGATGGAATATTCCTTTTCCATAAGTGCCATAACTCCAAGTGCCTCCTTGATGGAGTTATTTATAGAGATCTCCCCACCACTCCTACTTTTGCGTGAACAGAAGAAAAAATAGAAATCAGTAATCACCCTCTTCAGGATGGGGTTAAGAGTTTGCCCAGAGAAAATGATTTCTAACAAAATCCATTTCACTGCAAGTCAGAAGGAATAGAATTTGATGTTATTGCAAAAAAAAATTACTACAAGCCTTGCTGCTTTCTTGCTCTCTTAAAAGATGTCCTCATTAACACCACTGTCATAAAGATACACGGCATACAAATCACAGCTTTATATCTATATGAAATATTTATGTGCAGAATGTTTTCCTCCCGTTTTAATTAGAGATACTTAGCTAATCATCAATACAGCTATGCCTGTGTGTAGCACAGTGCCCCTCCCAGCCCCAGGTTGGTGCTGGTTTGATATTGAAAGGCTGGTTCCTGTGCTGTGTGATCAGCCAAAGCATCAGTGTGAATGTGCAAACCTCAGAACAACTTTCCTGCTGCCTGAGAATTCACTTTTTCATCTCCCATTTCCCTCCTGAGGCAGCTCTCAGGAAGGTCATTCTAAAATATTCAGTCTGAGCAGCACAGGATTTATTCTGGCCACAATGCAAATCACTCAGCCAGCCTCAGACCAATTAATTTGACCTGTTTTTCATCTTTCTTCATAACTAAGATTTAAAAAAAAAAATGTATAGGAATGTTAAAGTTGGTTACTGATTATGTGGTAAGTGAAAATACCCAGAACTATGAAAATGAAAACTAGCCATCTTCATGATAAATTAAAAGAGGAAAAATTATCATGCAAGGTTTCACCCAAGAAAGAGGAAAATATGAGAATAGTGATGAGGAACCAACCAACCAAAAAAAAGAATGTCCAAGAAATGGCAGTCATATATATAATGAGAAAAATTCACCAGGTAAGAAACCAGTAAGAAAAAAAGTCTGTCTGGAGGGTCTGCAGGGATACACATCTGCAATATGAAGGTACAGGGTGTTTAAAATCAAGTTTACTGTAAATATTAGTATCTTCTTGTCTGGTGTCTATTTTATAAACAATAACCTATGTGTGCATTTTTTATGGTATAACCACACTCTCTCCTGTAATTAGCATGTTGAATCCACTCCTCACATTGAGTATAATTTTTATTTGGATTTCATCTTTCAATTGGAAAGAGAATTTGGGTGACATTAATTGGTGTTTTCAGAGACTCATATATTCCTGTTTCTTTTGAAAAACCTAGACTCTAGAGAGACTTTTAGAGAGATACTTTTTGAGTAGAAACAACAACAAGCACAAAAAGAGCGGAAGATGGGATTTAAGTTGTTAAACTGAGTGAATTTTTGTTAGAAATCATGTTTTTTATTTGGCAGAGGCAGCATTGGTTCAAGTAAAGGTGCAGGAGTTCTTACAACTCATGTTTTTCGTGCAGATGCCTGCAATCTCCCTAACAAATTTAACTGCTCTGTGCCTCGATTTTCCTCTAGAAAATGTTTATTAGTTACACTCTGCATGCATGCATGCAATATTTACAAACGTGGATAGAGTAGATGCATACAGATGCACATTCATACATGCAAATCATGGATTTCAGCACGTCTGATGGAATTCAGGGACTGAGTGAATGTTGCTGTGCATTTTTACATGTTTCATGTTACTGTGTGTTGCAAAACATGTTGGGACAAGAGAAGGTCTTGTTTGACAGGGAGGCAAAAAGTCTTCACCTTGAAGATTTAACACTGGAAAAGGGCCCAAAACTTCACAGCTTATAGGTTTGGGATTTACTCAGGCATTTCTTGTCCAGCTTTGGCTAACTGATTTCCCTTTGGTGTGGAAGCAGTGTTGTACCTACATTTAAAATATTTTCATTCTAGCTCATGAAAAGCCTCTCTTCACAATCTTTACAGTGAGCCAGTTCTTCCCTGGACACAGTACAGCACAGAGGATAGAGGGAACCACAAAATCAGGTTTACAGCCTCCTGCACCAAAATATCCCCATAGCAAAGACTAAACAGCTCCAGCTAAAGCAAACAAACTCTGCCAACAGTGCAAATTTGACATTTTTCTCAGTTCTAGTTTGAAAAGATGGCCTACATTTTAACATGTACTTAAATTTCAAAAGGTGGAAGAAAATAAACTTTGATTAAGAGTTTGGATATGATGGAGGACACTAAAAAATCCCATTTGTATGGTACCATATAAAAATTTTGGTTAGCCTAAGTACCTAAATGATTTTTCAGTTCAACAACTTTGAATTTAGCTAAATTTGATCAGCTGACTGAAAATTTATTCCCCATCCACACTCTCTAATGTGATGTCTTCACCATGCAAGTACTCAGAGTTCATCACTGAAATGTTTTGTCTCTCCGCTGGATCTTCACCTGGTAGTGGTTGTTCCAGGTTTGCATTCACAGGTTTTTAAAATCTTGGCTCACATTCAAGAACCTGAAGAAACAGTTTGTGCTAATCAATAGTGAAACATTTCAAATACTTGTTTCTGCTCACTGTAATAGCCATGGTACTTGTAGGAAGAAAGTCGGTGCTGACCTTTTTAATGTATTATTCACTGCAGCAGAAGGAATAGGACAGCCTCAGAATGGGTGACCACAGATTTCACATTTGCACAATTTCACTAAAATGTATGTATTCATTAACGGAAGGGGGAAAATGTGGGGATTAAATGGCAATAACATATATTCAAATAACTTTTCAATGTCATCACAATCCTGGCCAAATTACTATGAAAGTATCGAGTTTAATAGAAAAAATTTTATATACAGCTACCCAAATTCAAAACACAACAGTAAGATAAAAATTAAGTGAACTCATAAAAGACTGCAACTGCAATACTAATTAATGTTCACTGTAATATTTAAATCTGTAAGTCTCCATGATTTCATACTATTTGTGCTGGAGATGGTTTGATACTCTCACAGTAGGAATAAAGTAGTATAAAATATAAGTATTTTGAATATGATTGCTAACATGGCAATAGCAAAACTTCAGGTGAAATATAACATCTGGGAAAATACATAGAAATACGTAGATATAAATGCAAGGTTCAATATAATATTCCTCCATATCTTGGAGAAAATCATGCTGATGAAGCTGGAGATAGTGGATTATGTGGGAGAATTACTCCTGGATGAGACACTAAACAAATTGGAACAACGTATTTAAGCAGAAATATTCTAATTGCTTACTGCAGTTTTATGTTATTGGAAAGTGTCTGGTCATTTCAGCACCAGACTTAGCACATAAAATTTTATTGGAGGTTTTTATACAGCTGGTGTTAAAAAGGAAGAGAATTTATTGAAACCAATGAAGTATACTCCTCTGGATGGCTTTTTCCCCCCTCATATACACCAGTTTTACATCATTGTAATTCCTCAGGTGTCAATGGGGTCACTCTTGATTTCCACTGGGTTAAAAAAAGGAAGCCTCATGACCCTCACTTCCTGTGTTTTTAGATAGCTGCAGAATTCTTGCTATTTAAAAGCCACAATGGAAAAGAACAGTGAAAGGCTTTTGGTTTATTACTTTATTCTCACATTAAAACATTTTCACATTTATGGACTTAGCTAGGTTTTTTGTTGAGAAGGTTGAGTATCTAAACCAGCTGATCTCATTCTTTGACTTTGAACAGAGTCCCTCCTAGAGTAAGAAAAAGATTTTAATGTGCATTTTTTAGCACCATACTGAAAATGTAGAATAGGTCTTTCAAGCTGTGGATGGTTTAGTTGCTTGGAAAAAGTTGTTACATATTTAACTGAATTAATTTGTTTGTGCCTTAGTATCAAGCTGTGATTAGAATGCAATATTTAACAACAAGCATTCAGGAACTTTGTTGGATGTTGTCATGGATGGAGTGATGCCTTCACTCCCAAGAGAGAAGTTGCAACTTGTTTATTGATAGAAAACAGTGATTTAACAAAGTTTTATAATAAATGAGACAGTGCTTTAGCAAAGTGTAATGGCAAGGTACACTGGGATGTTCACTGCAGAGAGGACAGGGTGAGCAGTACAGCCAGGGAACCCTGCCATTGAGTCAGGAGGTGCAGAAAGGATGTTCTTGCTTTCTAAACCTCCTTAGTGAGAAGTTTAGATTTAGCTGTATCCAGACTTAGTCCCAGACTTGTCCAGTTCTTTGTGTCTAGAGAATTAGATGTCCACAATCAATCCTATATATTACTCAGCTAAGATTTAAGTTAACCATGAACAAGAGGCTGTTACAAGAAGGAATGACTCAGCCTCAAGGAGTAACCCTGTTAACTCTGTCAGACCAGTGCTTCACTCCAGTGACCAGTGGGTTTAAAGCAAACAAGTATGACATCTTGCTTTATCCACAAGATTAATGTTGTTCCTTTTGTCTTTTCAGTTGTCTGCATGTTTCTCATATTTGAAAATCAGTACTATGTGTCCTGAAACTCTTTTCTTCAGACACTCAGTAAAAACTTCCCTAAGTCATGTTTTCTAGTTCTTCAGTTACTTTTGTTGAGGCCTTCTGAATTCTCCATCAATCTGGAAGTAAAATCAGCAGAAGTGAGTGTCTTATTCTAAGTGAGAGTTTAGCAGTTCTTGAGACCCAGAAGGGATAGTCACTTGTCATGCAAATACTCATGACCATAAAACATAAAACCATCCCCAAGAGGCACAAGAGGCATTTCCCCTTGTTGAACTCCACATGGTTGGTGATTTTGTTGAGGTCTCTCTGCAGGGCATCCCTGCCTTCGAGGGACTCAGCAGCTCCTCCCTGTTCTGTATCATCTGTGAACATCTCAGTGTCCCTTCCCATCCAGGTCATTACGAAGATGTTAAAGAGCACAGGGCCAAGGATGGAGCCCTGCAGACCCCACTAGTGACAGGTGGCCAGTCTGATGTCACCCTGCTCATTATAATTAACACTTTGTGCCCAACCCAGGAGCCAGTTGCTCACCCATCTCATGGTGTGTTTATCCAGCAGAATTCTATCCAGAACAATCTTGTGAGACACAGAATTCAAATGCTGGATTCTCAGTACCCAGGAAAAGACAAGACATTTAATTTTCCCACCTTTGCTCACACCTTGTCCTGAAAAAGAATAGTGGTATTAGTCTGCATTTATGCACACTTCCAAAATTCCAGAAAATCCTATTCATCAGATTAATATTCTATATTTATAGATCTATGAAGGAAACAATCAGCAGTGGGGAAGCCCAAACCTCACCATGCTGAGGGCTGCATTAGCAGTTTCCCAAGAGCCTAAGGCCTGCACAGAATTTGTATATTATATGTACACTATAGGTTTAATCAAACAACCATGCATAGGTGTATTTTCTTCTGCTGCTGCTATCCCGACAGCTGAATGTTAACAATTAGGGTTTCCCAGCTTTTTTCCTTCCCTTTCTTGCTTTGCATGTACAAGCTCTCAAAACCAAAGGTACAGTTTGGAGGCTGGCAGGAGGAAAATGCTGATGATCTGTGCACTGTCTGAGATAAAAAACTCAGATCTTATTGCTCAGTGTAAATTTCACTTGGTGACTTTGGCAGTTCAGCTGACCTGTAGGAATTCTGTATTCCTGTAAGAATGTGAAAGGTATTTATTTCATGTAGCTATCTCGAGCCAAATTAACCCAACAATGTATGTAGTATAAAAACTATATGTATTTATAAAATGGCAAATTGTGGTTTGTCAGTCCTGGAATTTGTGTCTTCTCATGTTGTCAAATCAATTTCTGCCTTTGATTCTCCTGCTATCCTCAATGAATTTGCTGCCCTTTAAGATGCAATGTGACACTAAAATTCAGCCTTAAGTAACAGAACATTTGAAGGCAGGAAAAGTGGAATCCAAGAGCAGTTCTGGACACATACACACTCAGAGTGGATAAATCATTCTGGGGAGATGCCTGGCTTTCTCTGCCGTAGTTACAAAGCTGGGTTACAATACTAGATTAGACAGGTGGATTAGATGTGTAGAACCCAATTCTGACTTGGAAAGTCTCTGGGCTAGAAGCAGTTGGCATCTGACAACACACTGGTGCATTTCCTTGCAGTGATTCCTATTAGGAATCCATTTTTGGCCACTGAGAAAAGATAAATTGCTGTACTAGGCAGAACATCTTCAGTCCTTATTAACTTTTAGATGGCAGAAATTTGCAGATACAGTCTGGACATTTAGCTGGGAATACCAAAGAGAACTGAAGTTTCAGCCAAACTAGTTCTACCAGGAACCAATACTTTTTCTTGACCATGTTTCACTGGAATGCCTTGGATGAGAAGAAAAAAAAATAATATTTAAGACTCGTGTGCCAAAATGTTTGTACTTGCTAAGTTCAAGTCTATTTGGAAGTGATTTGCATCTCATAAAATTCTTCTGCACTCTATGAAGGAGATGTACGAAGTGTGCTATGTATAACAGCTCTTGTGTGACTTTGTATGTGCTGCACATTGAAACAGCAATCCCTGACTACTATTCCACAAAAATTCCATCTTTAACCAGTCTTTTTTACTCAAGTGACACTCCTTACTCTCACATTTAAACAACCAGAAACTACCTAATTATGTGCAAACGTCAGCCATCTACAGAGACACAATTCACAAACCAGCATCACTGCACAGCATTGTGGTTCTGCCCATTTTGATGTTGCTGTGCACTCTGAACACCTACCCACACACCTGACTGTCCTCTGTGAAGAGAAAAAAATATTTCATGAGCTGTGCTCCTGAGCGTGTTGCCTGATCAAATTTAATCACAGCCATGACCCTGTGCTCCTGCTCCTGTCTCCCATTAGCACTCCCTCATTTCAGACTGCCAGGATATATTCTTAGTAATGATCTTCCTTGAAAGGTCTATGGTATGCAGCATCATTACTTTCCTAATAATATATTTTCTTTCTGTAACGTGTCTGTCTGCTTGCAAGTCTTTGCCCATTTATTTTTCTTCATCACTGTATTTGCTGTTAGCAGCAACCTCCCTTGTTCCATGCAGCAAGTACTTCCCTCTGCCCTCCATTACCTGGTATCAATCCCTGATGGGCTGGTAATGAATTACACAAAATGTAAGTTATGAATGCTGTGTGTGTAAATGTATTCAGACCCCTTATTGCTCTGCCTGCAAGACATCAGCTTCCCCTCCTTCCTCCCAGTGTCCTGCAGTCAAGAGCATCAAACAGAACCAAAATGCAAATGTGGCTGCATTTGCATTTGCACTCTGCTCTGGTCAGCAGAGCTGGGGGCTGGCAGAGAAATCTGGCTGGGTCTGAACAAAACTCTGAGCTGTCATCAATACCCATGGATATCGATGAACAAGTTACGTGTGCTACTCAAGGGCATTTTTAGAGGAGTTTCTGTGGAAAAAGAAGAGTTTAGCACAATGGTTAAGATCAGAAGTGCAGTGCTTAGTCCCCATTAAATGTACTGAGGTCTGAGGAGCTCAGCAATAATAGCAGGAAGGAGGCCATAGAACAATCCTTTTTTGCACTCCTGACTGCCAATAGGCTTAAATGAGCTAGATCTGGAACAATCCATCCACTCAAATAATGTCATCTGTGTCAGGCACAGCACCAGCAGGGGTGTGAGACAGGACAAGTGAAGGGTGACCACAGCCCAGGCAGGGCTTTCCCCAGCCCAGGCGCATCTGAGCAGCAGGGCAGGGTTCTGCAAGGTCTCCTGGAGGTGTCAGAAAGGCAGGATGAGAATCCCAGCTGCAGGTCCATGCAGGAGCTCCCCACTCAGAAGGGATGGGCCAAAGGCGGAACTGAGGAAGGGCTGCAACTTTGGTATGACTGGTTCATCCAGGAGGCAGTGCCCATCCAGGAGACACAAACAGGACTGCTTGAACCTACACTGCAGATCAGACAGGGGCCAGGATGGAGATTAAACAGATCTCTAGAGCCCATGGGCAAAGGGTGGGGAAGGGCTCCCAGTCAGGCTGGTCAGGAAAATAAAGATCCACATTTGTGGTACTGACACTGTTGCTGCAAACTCCCTGGAACATAAAACTGCAACCAACAGACCTCAACCAATTTGATTTTTATAATTTTTTTCCCGTTTCTGGCCTTAGGACATCTTATTTAACTCTTTAGCTTTGTACTCTGCATGATGCAGCTGATCTGGACACTTGGATTGCTCCCACTACAGAAACACCCCAGTAACATAACTCTGCTGTCTTCAGGTTTATGACTCTTCACAGGACCATGATAAGCATCCCAGTGCATGTGACACTGTTTCCCTGTTCACTTCAATGTGTGTTATATAAGCAGATTGCTTTTGGCAGCAGGTTAGCCTGCTTTCTAGTGCAAAACAAAAACCAGCTTTTTACATAAATCTGGGGAAACTTTTCCTTTCCCTGAGCCATATTTGGGACTTCATGTCAGAGTCATTCTCTATTCTAAAAAATTTGTGATGCATACAGTTATTAAATGGTTCTCCCTCTCTTTTTTTTGCCTCTTGCCTTAAAATGTCAACATTCAGGAGATGAGAATAAACCCTTGACTTCAACCATTGGTATATTTGTTTTAGCGCAAAGCATTTGTGTAGACAAGGAAAACCACATTCTGTCTCAATGGAACTTGTTCTGGCTTAGAAATAAGGTTAGGTCTATCAGCCTGAATAATCTCAAAGGTTTGCTGAGCTGAGCTGAGCTGCAGTGGTAGCTGAAATGCAGATGAGCTCAAAGCACACATTGGCCTGAGAGCTGTGTCCATTATCAGTTACCATTTTGTCATCTTAATGTTAGTGAGGTGTGTTGAATAATTTATCTTGCCACTTCCTTTATTTTCCAGTAGAGACCAGTGCATTGCATCCTTCCCTTGTGGCCCCTGAGGACATGCTCTGTCTGTTCTGATACTGTGCTCAGGTGAAATCACATTATCCACCACTTTACCAGCCAGCTTAATTTATGGTGGAAGGAATTCAGTTGTACAGTTAAGAAGTGAGTTTCCATGTTGCCCCTGTGTGCACTGTCAGGGCACTAGAACTTGTAATTCCCCCAAAAACTCAACACCAAAATACAGACTTTGTCTTTTCCTTCTCAAAGTGAGGGGAAGAATTCTATTGCAGTTTGTAAATGTATTTTTTCTAATTTTACATCTATGATGCTTTATTTGTTCAAAGGTATAGAGAAGCCTGTTCTGCATAAGATTTGGGGGAAAAGTAAAATTTCATGCAGAGAAATGTAGAAGCTGCAAATGTATATTTTAAGAAACAAAATGTATGTTTGCAAAACTGCTTTTTTCAGAAAACAAACAACATTTCCATGAAGAGCAACTCATTGTGCCTGAAGTCAGGAGGTCCTGACCTTTGTCTTTTGGCAGCAGATAAAGTTTAATTTTCTTCTAAGTTTTTCCACTAATGAATGTCTCCCGAAAAGTTCATTGCAACACACAGCATAATTATTTGTGTTTTATTTCCTTACTTCTAAAGGAAACCTAGCTGTTAATAGGACCATAAACCAATTACCAATGCATTTTATTCATTGTTGAATCATTATTTATAGATAATTTTGCAGTAACTGAGGAGCAAGTTCTTGTGAATTCGCCTTCTGTCTCTCTATCAACATTTAACAATTCTACAAACTAAGTAAATTTTTATAGCCTGAGGGAGAAATATTCCAAGACAAATACTCATATTTTCTTCACCCTTTAGAGTAATATGTTACAGTGAAGTTGAAATATCTGTGACTTGTTTGTGGACAAAAATAAAAGGAACTGCATGTTTAAAGGGGGATAAACTTGTTATTCAAAAGGAGCTGCAATCAGAATATTTTCCTGAATATCAAGCCTGGCACATCAGCCTAATCTGAATTTTATGTCTACCTCAGTATTAGAAACTGAGCAACTTAGTTTGTGAAAAATTGTAAAGTTTGAATGACAAAATATGTTCTTCTGTGTTGTTTATAAAAAGTCAGATTTGTCATTGCTTTGTGTCTTTGGCAGTGTTTTTTACATATGAAAATAAATTAAGCAGCCGTAGTTTGTAGTACTTACAAGAATAACAAAAAGGTGCAGCACAATAGACAGTCAAACTCCAAAAGCATATTGAAGAAACCTGGTGATATATCTGTGTCATCCTTCAGGAATATTAGATGTTAGGAGGTTTATTGCTTGAAATAGTCACCAGTTTCTGTCAGTAGGTCCCCTGGATTTTTCTTTTTCCTCACTTTTCTAAGCTGTCTTCCCATCTCTCTCACCTCTCTCACCTGACCACACATAGAACTCCTGAAAGATCTTTTAGCCTTGGCCATAACCAGCCCCGGAGCTCAGCTGGAGCCAGGCCAGGTTTATAAAATTTGTCCTACTGGCCCTTCTGGTCACTTTTGGGACCATTCATTTTCAGTAGATTTGACTGGGAGACAACTGCTGAGTGTTGGGGATTTTGTCCCCTTCAAATTCCCAGATCCCCCAACATTTCCTGATGGTACCAGGGAGCAATGCATTGTATGAGAGAGGAGACCAAGCCAACAGTACTAAAATGCTGTAACCAGATGAAGACTTGGTTCCACAGTTCCAAGGGTTAAATGCAAAATGGGCAATGATCCATTTTCCTTGAAGGAAAACATTAAGGAATCACGAACCTGTATTGCTGGAAGATGAAGTCTCAGTAAATAGCATTGTCCTGCTGCTGCCCCTAGCAGAGCACAGTAAATTCACTTATCCAGGAGTCAGTGGAAACCCAAAGAATCCACACGATAAAATATCAGGGGACAGGAATTTTAAAGGAATCCAAAACAACAATAACAAAAATTTTTGCGAAGTTCTAAATATCAATGCCTCTTAGGGTAGGTACTTGAAGTGCACTCAATTACAACACTCCCGTGAATTGGCAGTGGAAAAATCCAACTCCAGCAGCAGAGATGAGCTGCAGCTGCAGCTGATAGTGAGGGATGCGAATACAGAGAGCACTTAGTGATGAAGGCAAGACCGGCACTCAGTTGTGTGCTTCAAAGCAATGAAGCACAATCAGTGTGACAACAGGGCCCCACTGCTGGCCCTGGCTTTCTGTTGAAAGGACTTGCACAGGGGAAGGGCCCTGTGGCAGAGAGCCTTGCCCCCAAACCATTAATTCCTTCTGAGTTCTTCTCTGTGTTCATGTCTTCATTTAGATTTTTTTTCCCGTTGTAGCTGAGATCTCCTCATTACCAGGCAGTTCTTAGACTGGTCAAAACACTCCAAGTTGCTTTTCCTTGCTTATATTTTTTTTGCTTCAGAATAGTAAATTCTGTCCCTAATAAATGCATAATTTAATTTCTAAAGCCTTTGAAACATGTCTTTTCTTTTTCTGAAAGACCCATCATTTAGAAGTTCCTTAGAAGCACACTTTTTAAAAAGTCTCCTGTCCCAAGCCACCTTGGCTACCTGACTGGTAGCTTTGACAGGTTTACGTTATTCCTGATTTTATTTTTGCAGGACATAGAGGTATCCCAAGCATTTACAGAAAAATAAATCCTTGCTAGCTCCTAAACTGAGCATCTCACTCAACAATTTAAACATGGGAGGCAGCACAAAGAAAGACTTGACAGGGAAAGAAAGAGCACTTAACAACCAGGAGGAGCACTGAATCTAAATCAGATGTCTAACATACACCCAACTACCTGGTATTTTCCTGAGTGGATATTGTCCTAAGTGGATATAGCCCCAAAATCCAAGAAAACCTGCCCTGACAGCTCCAGCTGTTTCCTCTAGTCCTGTCACTGTCACAGAGAGCAGAGATTGGAGCTGCCCCTGTGCTGCCCCTTCACCATCTGCTATTCCAATCTGATGAACTTTTCCATCTGATTTAGATTCTGTGCTCTTGCAGTGGCACTGGTGGCTACCCTGAATGGAAAGTAAGTGAGAATTAGCTATTACTGTTCCAGCAAGAACCTGACAGTGTTAGCCTGCACTGCCTGGACATGACAAAGAGGGATTCAGTTCCTCTTTGCAATCCCCAAAGAATTCTAAAAGCCTTCATGCATTTGCTAGGAAAAAATACCCTTTAATAAGCAAATGAAGAAAGGTGAGGTGCAGCCAGCTGCAGAGGTACCCTCTGCTGTCCAAGCTCTGAAGGAGGAGGCTGAGGCAGTTTGCTCTGTTTGATGCATTGTGGTAATCAGGCAGATTATTTGCTGACCTTCAGGGATCTGGCTCCATGTGAAAAGGAAAGTAAAAGCCATGTGAGAACAAGGTTTCACTGAAATGTGTATGTCATGGTTCAGAAATACCGGAAGCCATGCAGGCCCAGAGGGGAGGATGGATCAAAAATGTCAATGTCCATACCCATATATATATAGATATATCTCGGTATATCCCACAACTCATCCAACTGCCCACTAAGATCTGTCCCACAGAAAAACAAGAGTTGAATGACAGTCTGTCCTTAAAATGGTACAAAAATTGTACAAAATGCAAAGCCAAGTTAAATCTCATTATCAAATCCTTAGATTAAAAGCAGCATCTGGGAAGATGCTCAAGGAGGTCTCTGTGTGAGTGTCCCATGTTGTACCCTGGTCTCTGGATATCTGCTGTTTTTCACTGCATATGCAGGCATTTTTTTTGACCTGGTACACCCATCCTCAGTTTCTTTGGATTTGTATCATATCTGCTTAATCACGACTGGAAATTAGTAATTTCAGTTATAATTATAAAAATCATCCTGCTCTGTGTGCCATTACAAGGCCCAGACTTCAAAATTCTTATTTATTGGCTGAAAATACAAAGATTTTGTTGCATTCATATTGAACAAAAGCATTACTTTGACCATAAAAAAATGGGGGGGAGGGAGAAGTATTTTCACATAGAAAATACTTTAAACTTTAATCCGTATATTCATATTTTTTCCATTTTTGTCTTGCAAACTGTATCTAATTAATTTTTTCTCCTGCAATTATTTTTTTAGACTGTCAGGGAAAACTTGAATTTCTATTGTTCAGCTACGTTGGATTATGCTAAGCAAAATCATGAAATCCTCAAAGTGAATAACATTTGCCAGTGGCATCTTGCATGCATTATTTGCACAACTGGGCAGTTTGCATCAGTCTCCTTCCAATGTGCACCTGAGTCTGCTTTGGAGGGATTGAAGAAAAATTGAAATTCCTCAGGAATGTTTGGTGAGCCATAGATCAGTTAGAGGTCATCATGTTATTTAGTGTTTTATGGTGAATAAATCAGATGCTCACTTCCAAATCCCCCTTTATATGAGCTATAATACATCGAGTTCTTTATGGAAAAGGAATTTTTATGAACTGAAACTGAACCACATTATCCTGTAAAGTAATGGGGCAGCGACACACATAATGAATAGGACATCACTCACTTTTTTGTATTCTCTGCATCACAATGAGAGCACAAAAAAATCTGAATCAAGCAGATGTTTTTCCCTGTGTACAAACAAAACACTTGAGGCAGTGAGGTGAGAGTTTTCACACCCAGCTTGAACATCTACCTTAAGCTGATTGTTCAGATCTCCATAAAAGGGGAGTCTCCACAGGCTTCTAAATAAAACCCAGCCCAGCAATAAAGCAAAATACCACCAAAATTGCACACTGGACTAAGAGAGGCAGGTAAAACAGCTATTTATTGGCCCTAAGAGGAGTTTCCTGTGGATGAGTATTTGATGGTGAGGTCTTATTCTTCAGAGCTCATGGACAAGATGCTTTGATTCTGTCCCTTGATTTACAACTGAAGCTTTTCTCTTACATCATGCACTTAATACTGCTTTTGATTGGTACAACTGTAAAATTCTTCCATGAGTATGAGAAATTCTGGAACAGTTACAAGTGACTCACATAAATAGAAGAATCACATTGTGCAGCTTGATTAATCACAGACCTCAGCTACTACAGGAGTTCATCCACAACCATTAGCTAAATGCAGAGCAGCACGTGGATTTGGAAAAGTTTCTGTACAATTACTTACTTGTTTCTTAGAACTTGTTTCATTATTTTCCAGATGAAATAGGTTTAAGAAAGGTAAGAAGAATTATCTTAATTTTCATAACTAATTATAACTTTATAGTGTTTATTTATTTTCCTTTTCCTTTATAGGAAGACAAAAAATTATAAATTGAGATATTTAATTCTTATGAGGAATGTTTTGTAGGGCCCGGGATTCTTGGCTGATGGAGATTAAAAACACTTTTTTGACTGATTCTTAAATAAATTTTGGTATGTGTTATAAGAAGGCTATAAATAATTTGATTAATTTTCATCTGACCATTCCAGCCTCTCATCCTTGAAAAGAATGGGCATACAATTACCTCATTTGCAAAATAACAGCTGATTGTTGCTTCAAATATACATTTTGTTGTCATTTCTTTTCCCTCAATGTGCAGCTCTGAAGTGGCAGGAAGTTCACGGTGTAAATGGGTCTGATGAAAAGCTGCAATTTTCCGGCTTAAACAGAAAAAATTCCAGCCCTGGTCCTCCTTATTCAAAGAATTAAGAACTATGAGATGATCTTTTTCATAGTTTAGTTTAAAAGCAGCTCAGACTCCAGACTAAGGGGATGATTCACTTATCTTAGAATCCAGGTGTCTGAAATTTAGGGTCTATCCTGGTTTGGGACAAATTTGGGAGCTTCCAAAGGGATGTTCCCTAAAGGGCAAAATTCAGCGGCCCTTCCACCCCTCCACTCTCCTTCCAGAAGAGTGGAAAAAACATTGTTAATTTAACAAGTATTCACAAACATGAGAAAATGAGTAATATTAAACAGTGGAACCTCTGGCTGTTCTGGAGAGATGGCAGATGCAGAGAGAGTCCTTTTGTAGTTCAGAGTCCTTTCCATGGGTGTCTCCTGGGCTTCCTCTCAGTCTCTCTGGGCTCAGGTCTGGTGTCCTGGACAATAGTCCTGGTGTTCCTAGACCAAACAATAGCTGCACAGTTCCAAAAAAACCATTCTGGCCTCAGCTAATGAAAGAAAAAACAGTGAAAAAAGCAAGAGAAAACTCCCTGTCCATCTGCAGAGAACTCCACGATCACTGCTTATCTTTGTGTTTCGTGTACAGCCATGAAAAAAATTCCATTGCTTTTCCTTCTTCCCCCCTTAGCTCTCACATCTAGTTTTAAAGGTGCAGAACTTATTTCTGTGCTAAACAGATGAACGGGGATGCAATTCAGTATCATAAAGTCACCCCAGGACAGGTGTCTGGGTATCCTGCATGGGACTGGAAACAATAAACAACCAAAGGAGGAAATGCATCATACCTGGGCTGGAGAACATCCCAGCTGGGACTTTCTCACTCCACTCACTCAAGGGGCCAAGGCACCCTGATGCCTTCAGTTTTAGCTTCAATATTTTCCAGATTCTGCCTTAGTGTGTGACTGAACTTCATGTAAAGTGTTAACAAGTTCTCCTCACAGTTCAGTCACACAAAACAATCCTTTTCCAGCCCCAGAGCCAAGGACACCACTGCAGCTTCAGGCTTAAAAAGTGCAAACAGCAGCGAATTGAGGAGAGCAATCTGGGAGGATGGGACTGCAGAACCTGAGCTGGAATTGGACAATTAACCCCAATATGGAAATGGACCNAAACTTATAAAAGTGTGAAAACTTGTGACTTGGAGTCCATCTGGGGTCCATTTGGGTCTGACTTGGGTCCATCTTGGGTGGAACCATGGCCAGGCTCTTGTACTGCCCAAGCTGTACTCTCTAAAGTCCTTTTAACAAATCCCTACTTTACTCCTTTAACTCTGTCTAGCCTCTGTTCCAGGCAGCCTCTCTGGGCATCACCTAGTTTGACTTTGTACTTAACTGGGCTTCAGAGAAAGTTACATGATATTAAAAAACTGTAAATCTTTTGCTTTCAAGCATTTAGCAAGTAATACCGAAGAAAGAACATTTGGGGAAAAAAAACCAAAGTGGCTGCTGTAAGATTTATCACTTAGTTTTTCAAGTTTACTACTATGTCAATGCTGGGGTTTGAAGCAAACAAGAAAAAGATGTTTTATAGATCAAATATTACTCACTATAGGCCCTAACTAGAGGCACTGTGAAAAACAGATTAGAAGTAAATGGTCTGTTTTGGTCTTCCTTTATTGCCTGAATTTAAAATAAAACATTAATGTTATTTTAGCTTCAAATAGGTTTAAATACCACTGGTGAAAAGAAAGCCTTGCACAAGACCATTAAATAGAGGTTTTTAGATTTGAAGTGTCTCATTTTTCCATTGTTTTGTTCTTCTGCTTTTAAAAATCCATTTATTAGTAATATTTGTTCTTCTTTTCCATCCTATGGGAGACAGCAGAAAATCAGGCTGTTAGAGAGCTAGGAGAATGAAAGGGTTAAAAATTATTTCAGAGAAATAGTGAATACAGCAGAAATTCATTGCTATATTAAAAAAAATTTAGTGATTTGTGTTATTATTAGTGCTGCACCTGTTTTGCTTGTAGCTGTTTCTGAACAGATATTTTTGAAGCAATTTCTGTTTGTTCCCAAATCAGTCCAAAACATGAACATAAAGAACCTCAATCATTAAATACAAATATTATAAAATCAAATTAATAAAAAAAGAAAACTTTAATAAATTCAAATTCATAACAAATATATTTTTTCTGAACTGATTACTAGTATTTCTCATTAGTGGGTATTCCTTGGGTTTTTATTTGGTATCATTGGTGCTGTGGCTCAGCAACACAGGCCTGATTTACAGGTCTTGGTGTCATTTCATCTCTTCAGTCCAGTTACAGTTAAAAGACTTCAGGGTATAAGGATGGATGGAGCTTCCTGCATTGGAAACACCTGTACAAAACTGGTGGGAAGCATTGCAATTCAGACAGTATTTATGGCTTTCCTGAGAAATTTGGTGAGATAAATTACAAGGAAGAAACTAAAGAGCAGCTGGCTTTGCAAGAGAGAACATGTTTGAACCTGATTTGCCAATAGCATAAAAGGCTTCTAAAAAGTACAAATATTACTGCAGATAGAAGATATCAGCTGTGCAAAAGTCCTTGAAAAAGATTTTTTAAAAATGTGGTTTTGCCTAAACAGAGGCTTATAAACTCATGGGCTGAAAAGCAGGGGAAGAAAGGACTGAAAACCAATGTAACTTAGCTCACCTGTGAAAGGTGTGGAGTTAATTTGACATAACCTGCAGGCTTGGATAATGAAGTCACATCTCAGATGACATGGTCTGTCACAGCATTTGTGCTCTGGATCAGTGTGGGAACCTCTAATAGTCACTGTGCCCAAGTTTCCCCTGCCCTCCTCCTTTGAGGACCAGGAGTTAAATGGACAAAATGGTTTCCTTCCACTAATTGAGCCCTCCTTGTGAATGTCACTGGCCCTTAGCTGGCTGGAAAGCACACACCAATCCCCTCTGACAGTGATTTTTGGTTCATTTTCTTGGTCACCTCTATCTGTGACATGAGAATTCACTGCTCAGCAAGGTCACCTCTCAGCAGCTTTCAGTGCTTAACCCCCAAACTCAGCTGCTTGAGTCTGAATTTTGCTGTAGTTTAACTCTCCTGGAGTAGATTTGCTAGAGGATCACACAGAGTTGACAGAAAGTATGGTAAACAAGAAAAGAGTGGTAATGTTCCCATTTTTAGGATCATTTTTAGGATCTGGCTGTAATGGGGTTTGCACTGTTGTGAGAGTCCCTGCAAAAATCTGTTAAAGGCAAATCAGGTCTCTATCAAATTGCTTGATTTGAGCTGGTGATCATTGCTGATGAAAATCAGGAATTAAATTTCAGGGAGGACCCTAAAAGTATCAAAGCTATTTAATAATTTATTTTATAGTCAGAATATGAGATACTTGTGAAGAAAATGAATTTTATCCCAGCCAAAATCAGCACACCCCATTTGACAAACTGTTCCTCCTAACCATGCATTCACACACTAACCATGCAACCACAATCCAGGCTCTTGGATTAATATTCTCTGTTGGGTTTGGTTGTGGTTTAGAGGATTGTCCTGCTTTAACAAACCTCATCTACCTTTATGCACCCTCAAAAATTTCAGTCTTCCAGCCCATCTGAGAGGAAACAGAGCTATGCACTGAAAATAGCATTGGCAGATTGATGGAGGCACATAGAGAATTTCATTGATAGCCTCAGGGAGCACAACTTGGTGTAACTTCTGTTTTATTGGGGCCTGGTGGAAGTGCAAATTGCAGCAACTTAGATTCCTCTGATGTTACCCACTGTGTCTAGATGTAGTTGCAGCCCTTTAATGCAGTGCTGCCTGCTTCATGCAGAGCTGTGAGTGCTAATTGTGTGACACGACATCCAAAGGCAGCCCTGAGCAAACATCTGTGTGCTCTCCAGGCTGCTTCCCTGCATTCCCAGGCAGGCAGCTCCCAACCTCAGCAGCTGGAATGTGGGAATGGATCTGACTCAAGAGTGTCTGAAATGAGGTTGGGGCAAATCTTAGGTCACTGTGGGTTATATAGAGCCCTGAGATACAATTTCATGGGTAGTTGTGTCTTTCTGACAGTGCTTCCACCAGGAGGAGGGGATGTCTCCCATTCCCTTGATCTCCCTTAGTTCTGTTTTTTTAGATGCATGACTTGCTGCTGACCTCCCAACCCTGTCTCCTGCCTTGCTCCATCGCTGGATTATTCCATGAAGTCACTAACACAAGACAAAACAATTCACCGTTTTTCTCCTGGGTTTAGTTTCTGCTAAATTAGTGACATAAAACAGCTTGTAAAGGGTTCAGTGTTCACCAATTCCAGCCAGCAGCAAGAGTGGGGAGAGGGATGGGGGAGAAGGAACTTCCAGGTGTAATTGGACTGGTAGATGGAGTTACCACAATGGCCCACCATGCTGCATTGGATGCAATTCCTGATGCCATCCACATCTTGCACTCAAATTTTAAGTTGTAGTTTATTGCATGTTTTTCTGGGGGGAAAGAAAAAAAGTCTCCAACTTCTGGCTGGGTAGGGGAGCTGATAGCTGCAGGCAACAAAAGGTGAGCAGGAGGCAAAACCCACAGAACTGATGGCCACAGAAGACTGAAATAAATCAATATTATGGATAGCTTAAATTAATCAGTTTAGTTACAACAGCACATTTTAGTTCAGTTTACAAAACATTTCTGAAGTCCAGGGTGGTTTAATGGAGGCTGATCACCACATTGTTATTTGGCAGTGAACTACTTGTCAGAACCTGGATTGGCCATCTCTGCTTTTCACTGCAGACTTTCTCTCACCAAATTAAAGACATTTCCTTTAAAATGTTCAGCCCAAATTCCAGACTTTGAGTTTAAACTGCATTTCATCTTGCTCAAGGTTCTCAGTTCTGCTTTTAAACCATTACTTAACTTTCAGACACTTTACAACTCATAACCTAACAAGAAATCTAGGGCTCATTTTTTGGGATAGATATTTTATCCTGCCGCTCTTAAAATATTGATGTATTTTTAAAGTTTTGGCTGTTTTGGTTTTGATTTTAAGGTAATAGAAGCAATGCTTAAATTCAATAACTCAAGCTGGAAAGCATTTCATATTTTTTCTTTCAAACATCTGCCAGCAGAGAATTTCTCTCTGTTGTATATTATATTTTTAGCTGTCAATATCAGACTCGGTGTCAGTGCCAGGTAAACTGTGACACTAACTAGACTTCTAAGTGTGGTCTGTAATCCAGCTTAAGAAGTTCTAAACTGAGACTTCACACTGCATTATAGTTATATCCATTCAATTATCATTTAGCAAAAAAAACAGCCTGTAATGTTTTATTTCAGTCAAATGAAGTGATAGTTTTCAACAATTCTGGAACAAATTCATTCAGTGCATAATTCCCAGTGAGGCACAAAAAGTTTGCTTGAACATTACCAAAGTTCTTGGTCCACCTCTTGTATTATTTAAGAAACATTCTTAAGCTAATGATGCTTGGAGAATCTTTTAAGCAGGCTACTGCTGCAGGTAGATGGACACAGGCACTTCCTTCCTATATTGCCAGAACAATTAATAAACATGGGGAAGTGCTTTTATTAGGGAAATTAGGATGTGCTTTCCACTCTTCTCTACACATTTGGGACTGCTTTTATCCCCATCTTTATCCATTCACACAGGCAAAGTCAAGCCAGATAAAGCATATATGAGAATCTCGGTTACTTTGCTTTCTAAACTTCTAGATAACTATTTTAAAACAGGAGGATGAAATAAAATCCTGAGCATTGAAAAAATGACACCTCTTCCTTTTTCTTAATGCTATTCTTGATGAGGCACCACATTTCATTGGCTTCTTTGACTGCCTGGTTTAGAAAGATTCAGTTCAATGTTTGGCATCATATATACATGGTTTATGTTGTTTTGCTGTAGGTGCATTATTCATAACTACATAAAGTCACTTTTTTTTTTTTCATTATTCACTTGGTTTTATGAGGTCTTTTCATTGCTCCTAACCTTCATTCTGACTTTTAGTTACCAGAACAAAATTACAAGCATCTGGATGTAAATATTTATTTTTCTGTTCATTGTTTTTAAGTAGAGTTTGTTTGGCTGAACAAAATCAGCTTCAGCATTGTTTCCCAGGGGACACCTTGTGTGCATTTTGGCTTTTCCCTGTTCCTAGATTAAATATTTTCTATGACTTTCAGTACATTTGGATAGAACAAGTACAAGTATCTTTTGAGTACAAGTTCTTCAAATCCCAGAAATTTACCCAATTCATAGTAAATTTAGGCCTCTCTTCACTTCACCACCATCTCATCACTTTGAGACTCTGGATCTCTGCCTGCCTTTGAAGCTTTGTGTTTGACAGCATTCTGGAGAAAAAGGAGTGTGGAGGTTGTAACTTATCCTGAGGTCTGATTCCACCTTTCACATCCAACACGAGGTAGTTTACTCTGCAGCCTCTCACATGCCACAAATGAGGTGTCCTTGCACCTAAAATGAAATTCCAGAGGATGCTCTGACATCAGCCTGGGTCTTCTCAGATATTGCACCCCACTTGCAGCTGAGTGCCCTCATTCTCTGAGCCTTCAAGGGCTGAGTGTTTTCAGGTTTCACTGAGAGGTCATTGCTGTAGGACAAATCTTACAGCAGCACAGCTTTTCCTTCAGTTCTGTAGATAATGTTTCAGTCATTTGTTGGCTGTGATGTGCTGCTAATACTTTATAAGTGGTATCTTAGAAAATCAGCTCATCTTTCTCTGGCAGATTGCATAGATTTCAGACTTTTGTCTGTCTCTATTTTAGGAAGTGTACAGCTTGTTTTGGGAGCTACCCCAAAATAGTGTTTGCTCATATGCATATGTTTACCTGTCTGCCTAGTGTTTTCCATCTCCTTGCAGGCTTGTTGTTCAGTAGCTTTGGTGCTTAAAATAATGCAGGTAAAGCTGATGTTTGGGGGATTAACTAATTCTTTACATAATTGCCTTCACAGATATAAGGTTAAAATTTTCAGTGCTAAGCAACAAGAATTACAATTAGCTCTTCCAGTCGAGGGCTTGTTGCATGAACTTCTCTAACATCCAGTGTATTAGCAGGTTTTGTGTAATTTCCCTGATGAGTTCTAATGAATGATAATATAGCCTTGTGATTTAAGAACTGAGAAAATCAAACCTACATGAAGAAACTGACTTTCATTTCAGTGTATCAGTATAAACTCTGTTGCCTGTGAAGGTTCAATATTACCTGTGGGTTTGGTGTGTGAGGTACTGGGGACACTGAAGGGACAGGGATGATCTCTTAGTGTGCAATTTGAGTATGAAGTCCAGATTCTGATAGTCTGACCTGATCACTCACTTGAATGATGCACTCTTAACCCCTTTTAGTGAGAAATAGGTTTGTGCAGGATGTAATTAACCTTCCTGTTCACATCCAGACTGGGTTTGTGTTGCATAAATAAAGCACAGATGAGAACAACACCCTAAAATACCATCAGGATCAGCTGTTTCTTTGATTATACTGATTATATGTGGTATGTAGTTCATTCATGTACATTAATATACATTCCTTTTCGTTCATGTCCATAATTTTCATTTGGATCCTTGGATAATTTTTGGTAAGTTAAATTCCACTGTTATAATTGGGTTTTTATTGCAAATGGTAGAGTAGAATCAAAGCCACCACAGAATCTTGTCCTACAGTTGAAAATTGAAGCTCCTGATCAGTGCTGTAACGCACAATTTGGATGTGTTGTAATGTAAAAGAAAAGCACTTTCCATAGTCAAAATGTTGGGGTGTGAAAGAATTTGTGTTCCCCATCCAGAAAAAGCTGGAGGAAGAGTAAACAACTTTATTGTTCTAGCTCCTATTGCAGTCAAACAGATTTAAGTCACCAGATCCTTAGAATCCCTTGATTCCATCTCCTTTAATTCCAGTGGGAGCATAGACAAGTAATTCATGTGTAGATATTTACATTAAAATCTCATTTGGGATGGTTCAATCTTTAAAGGATATCACACACCACACTGAGATTTAAATTCCTCATTCCAAATTCACAGAAAACATGCATCCCTGTTAACTGGCTAATCAACACTTCTAAATATCAGGGTGTTTTGCTAATGTTCTGAAACAGTTTTTTATGAATTAATTGAATTCAACATCCATTCTTTTGTAAAAGGCTCCTGTGCATATGCGAATATCTATAGGCAAATAGATGAAAGTGAAATCATTTGACTATTTAATGGCTGTGTCTGAATGTTCAGTCCATGAACTCTATCAACAGATAGACAGTGCTACTCCTTTGCTCTGTGACCATTCACTGTTCAGGGCAGCTGATTGTCACCTGAAAGTTTTTAGAATATTTTGTAAGTAAATTTCCACCTCTCAGAAGTCTGAGTTGTCTTTTTAAATTTTTTTAAATTTTTTTTTAAGCAGGAAAAAATAACTTTCAAATCATTAGTGGCAAGAAAATCCCTCAATGCAAAAATACCTCTGTTGTGGTGTGTGGGTTTTCGATATATGCACAATATGCCTTCATATGCAACAGCTTCAATTCTAGATCAAGAGAATGAAAATGATGAAAAGAAACTGTTAAATGCCCAGACAGACTACACCTAAAATTCAAAGAATATGGCAGTGGTCCTTAGGAACAAAACTAATCAAACAATTATACTTAATGGAAATCTTAATTGGCTCTGTGCATCTTCTAAAATTGCAAGCCTTATCTCTTACATGGTATTCCTTTTAGGTAAGTAGGTTAGCAATTTAAACATATGTATCTAAGTTTTTGTAGTGGGTGGCTGAGGAGCAGTATTTGCATGGCACTTACTCTGTATTAAGTTTCTTAAATTCATGTTTTAAGAGATAGGTTGCTTTCATTTCTCTTGGGAAAAAAAAAAAAAAAAGAGATAAAAAAGCAACAAAATTACCATCCTGAGTTGGAACAAATCACAGTTAATACTGTGTGGATGAATTCGGATTTTGCTAATCCAATGAAAGTCATCTATAATGGAGATTCAAAACAAGGAAAATCCACTTTTTTTCTTAATAAGTCTCTTCCTGCCCCAAATATTTAAGCCCTTTATGCAAAGTTAAAATTTTAAGAACATGGAATCTTTTGGGCTTATAAATATAATTTTATGAAAATACATTCTAGTAGAAAATATGTGGAATCTAGTGGAAGAAGTGTCAAAATAAAAATCTAGTAATTCTCATTCTGTCACTACCTGTTGTCAGTCCAAGACAGTTCAACATTTGAGATAAGGATAGTATCGAATCCTGTTGTCTGAGTTTTAAGTTTTGTTTTTTTTTTTTTTTTCCTTTGTCAAACCTTTAAAAAACAAATAAACACCAACTATCTCAACCTTGACGTTGACTTTTGCTGTGATCACAGCACATCCGTCTTCCCACCTCAGCCTGTGGGATCCAAAGATTGTGCATCCAAGAATTTTTCTTCTCTGAGGGAAGAAACTATAAAAATTCCTATGTTTTGTGAATGTTCATTGTCATGAGAAATACCTTTAACATGAATAGAAATATACTGTCAGACTGGTGCTACGGCATGGCCTCTGCTAAGCAGCCAGAATGTTTTTGTCTTGGAATAGGACTGTTCAACACCTATTTAAGAAAAGCCTTTTTCTCTTGCATGAAAAAATTTGGGTCTTCAGGACCAGTAGGCCAATAGGATTGCACAGACAGAAGCATGCAAACATAGGGGCATGTACAAAAATCCTACACTTTCTATATGGCTGTGATTAGAAATGGTCAGTGTTGGTCTAAGAGACTCTGTCTAGAGACAGATCTCATTGAAAAAAACATTCCAATTCTACAAATACTTGTGGAAGTGAAGGGAAACATGTTAGAAGGTCTTGAGTTCAAACTGGCCTTTCCTCTCATCAGGAAGCTCATCGTGGTTGGGTGCAGTTTGTGGAACAAAGCACACTCAGAATCCCAGAATCATTTAGGTTGGAAAAGCCCTCTGAGGTCACTGAGTCCAACCATTCCAGCAGCACAGCCAAGGCCACCACTAAACCATGTCCCCAGGCACCACATCTACACACTTGTATATATATTTTTAGCATTTCCAGGGATGGTGATTCCACCACTGCCCTGGGCAGCCTGTTCCAGTGCCTGATCAACCTTTCTGTGCAGAAATGTTCCCTGTTATCCAAAATTCCCCTGGAACAACCTGAGGTAATTTTCTCTGGTTTTATCACTTCTTACCTGGTAGAAGAGACCAAACCCCACCTGGCTACAGCCTCCTTTCAGGTGTCTCTATGCAGATGTTCACATGTGAGTTGGACATCTAAGCTCCCACTGCAGTCAAACAGATTTAAGTCACCAGATCCTAAGGATCCCTTCAATCCATGTACTTTGACTCCAGTGGGAGCATGGGGAATTATTTCATAAATTGATGTTTACATGAAAGTACCCATGAGAATTTCATTTTACATGAAAATCTTATTTGAGATGGTTTAATCTTTAAAGGCTATCACACACCATGCTGAGATTTAAATTCCAAATTCACAGAAAACATGCATCCCTGTTAACTGACTAATCAACACTTCTAAATACCAGGGTATTTTGCTAATGTTCTGGAACACAGTTTTTAATGAATTAATTAAACTCCACATCCATCATTTGTAAAGGGGTGTTTCCTATCGTTTTGAAGCCATTCCTCCTTGTCCTGTTACTACATGTTCTTCAAAAATCCCTCTCCATCTTCCCTGTAGGCTCCCTTCAGGCACTGGAAGGCCACAATGACATCTCCCCAAAGCCTTCTCTTCTCCAGGCTGAAAAATCCCAATTCCCTATGTCTTTCTGAGGGGAAAAGTACATGAGAACACATTCAGGTTCCACAACTTCATTCCTCACAAATGTGGGCACATGGAGGCACATGGAAATTTTTATATGGAGGCTAAACAGCCTCTATATCAGAAGATTACTAAAAATAGACATACTGGAGTTGTTCTTAGCCCAGGCAAATGGAGAAAAATGTATTTAGAAAGATTTCTCTTACATGCAAGTTAAATACTTAACCTTAAGTGTGCTTGATGTTGTATTAATGTTTAAAAGATTGGCATTTTCTGGCTGTCAGTCATAAAGCAGAGAAGGTGGAGAATCTTCTGCAGGGCCCTGCAGAGCTCCAGGGGCTGAGAGGCTCAGAGCTGCCTGGCAGGAAAGGACCTGGGGGTGCTGGTGACAGTGGCTGAACGTCAGCTGTGCCCAGGTGGCCAAAAAGACCAATGTCACCTGGTGTCAGCAATGGGATGGCAGCAGGACTAGAGCAGGGATTGTCCCTCTGTGCTGGGCACTGCTGAGGCCACACCTCGAGGGCTGTGTCCAGTTCTGAGTCACTCATGACAAGAGAGACATGGAAGGGATGGAGCTGTCCATGGAGGGGATGGAGCTGTCCATGGAGGGTATGGAGCTGTCCAGGGAAGGGAATGGAGCTGGAAAGGGGCTCAGCCTGGAGAAAAATAATCTCTGAGGATCTTCTAACTCTCTACAACTCCCTGACAGGAATATCCAGGAAAGAGGGTAGCTGAGAGTAGGTTAAGAGTCCAGCTCAGTTCCCTTCTCTGGACATGCTCCAGCACCTCAATGTCTCCCATGAACCTCAGGCTGTAGGATCAGGAAGGTCCCTGCACTTCAGGTGTCTCTGGCTTACTGACACTTAGACTAATTAGATTCTACTAGTTCTCCAATTATCCCAGCTCTCTACTAACACTGCAACATTTATTTTCTTACCTTCTCATCTACTCAAAAAAACTGAGCTGTCCATGCAGTTAAACTGTCAAAAATATTTTTGGCTTTGGCCACTGAGCATTCTTGCAGATGGAAGAGTATGGCTGTTAGAAAGGGACAGAGACGACTTTGTACAGACAGCTCCCTTGCATTTGGAGTCAGGAGGGTTCACTAGCACAGACATGAATCCTGGGTAACCATAACTGTTGAATAATTCTGAATAACTAAAAGCAGTGTTAAGGATAGTTAATTTCCTGTTACAGATGTAGTCATTATGCATCACTGATCAAACAGAGCAGAATAGGAAAAATTGTTTACCACCTTGAAGCTAAATAATCCAAGCCATGATTCTTGCTTTAATATGTATTTAATCCTTCTGTTGTGCAATGTATCATGCACCTTCTAATGGCTTTCATCTTCTCTCACACCATTTTAAAGCTGTTAATTAATCTGCCTGTATAATCGGCATTCACACAAATTCCAGCCTTTAGTATCCACATCCATACAGTACATAGGGTTTTATATTTCAGAGAAATATTTGGGAGTTTTCCAGTTTCTGTGTCCTTTCCTACTGAATGCCACATGTATCTTTTTTTCCTTTACTCTGTAAATATTACAAAGACCTTCACAAGTTCTTTGATGTGTTACAAATATCCAGCTTGTTACTCTAAAGTACAGCTCCTTCTCACTTACTGGGTTAAGCTCATTATTTCAGGCATACAGCTATGACAATTAAACCTGTCATCTGTTCAGCTTCCATGGTTCTCATTTCTCCTGTGTGCCTTCCCTTTCCTCTGTGCTCCCACCTACTTAAAGAAATTGGAGTAATTATTTTTGTTTGGCTTTTGAGCCATGCTTTGCTGAAACCAGAGTTTTCTTTCTCTTTGAGCTCCCTAACATTTTGTCAAAAAAACCCACAAAATAAATGATGGTTTATAATTATAACATTTGAGAGTAAACAGAATAAATCAACATTCAGCTCTTAATTGCTCTCTCTGCATTAAAACTGCCCACTGTCATTTATACTTCCCCAAAGATTTCGGTTCACGTGCTGTTTTACATTTCTTCTGGATCATGGACCAAGGAATTGCACATCCCAATTATGCAAAGAGTTATATGTTCAAATTTTCTTGTATCAGCAGCTCTGCAGTTGACTTATTTTACAGCACTGGGCTGTAAGACAGACAAGCAAATGACAAGGGAGCAATGTACAAGAGACTCATCTTCAGTTTAGTCCTCAAGCGTGAGATTATCCTACAGACATTGCTGAAGAGAAATCGTTGTGTAATGAATGTCTCTGGATCCACTCACATATAATGTTACTACATAATCTTGCTAATAAGTACATGAGGGTCCCTTTTAAAATATTTACATTTTTAAAATCAAATATGTCTGCCATGGGACTTGTTGGAAAACTGATTGCTTCAGTGACTGGAGAGGTTTTTGTTTCAAAGTGAGAGCAATCATGGTCAGTTTATTCATTTCAACTTCAACACTGCTGTTTAACTTCTTTCCATTTTTTTAAAAATAATTTCTGCTAAAAAAATCAACCTGGTCTTGTAAACCAGGTTTTACAGAAAAGCTGTGTTTTACAAAAGTAAAGAAAGCAAATTCTGCTTATATGTCAAACTCTATATCATTATTATTGAGCAGCTCCTGCATACACTTGTCTCAGTGCAATAATCAAGATAGGAACTGCTAATAAAATAGTTGAGAACCATAGAAAATTTTGTGGGGGGTTGATAGGAAGATAATCACACCCAGAGTACAGGCCCAGTGATCAGGATTGTTGTGGTGATACAGGTGGAAAATACAAATACAGGAGAGGAAGGGTAATATTGCAGGTGTTTTAGCAAATATGGAAAGTCAGTGTCAAGGAAAATAAAAATATGGAAGTTATGGCCAAAATCCTTCAAACACTAAAAATAGGAGAGAGATCTACTGACAGCAAAGGGAACTGGGGCAAATATCATAGTGCATGCAGTAGTATCAAAAAGAGCAGAAAGAAGATGATATATTATCAAAATAAGGAAAAGTTTATAGCATTATTAATTTCATTAAAAGTTTCATATCTGTATATAGGGGATTAAGAAATGGCTTTTCTGAACCTTTACAGGTAGAAGACTGTGAAAGCCTATGCAAGGCAGTGCAGAATCAAAGGGTCTGAAATAAAAAAGTAAATCTATTCCATAGCAAATCCAGGTGTGTGGCTCTCTGCAACCTGCACTTTGCACAGCACAGTACATTAGTTCCCAACCAGTACAAGACCAGAACTAATACAAAATAAATGCAGCAGCTTCCCTTTTTTCCCCCCACCATTGAGCCAAGCACTAAAAATTCAGAGCAGCCCTGAGTGATAAACATCTCTCCCTCTATAAATGACTGGCCCGTTGCTAATGGCAACAACTCTGTTCCTAAAGTTAGCTGAGCTCTTACAGTGGCAAATTCGATGTCCTCACGTAACTTGCAGGATTCAGCTCATCAGTTTTGCCAACTCCTGCAGCCATACAACTGCATTTAAGCATAAACTTTTCCTTTCTCTTTGCATGATGTTTATCAAAGAAAAATGCAGTTGGAGTTACAGCCTGAGTTACAGGATCCTGAATGTGGAAGTGGAATCAATATTTAGTCTTGCCATTGTGTGCTGCCATTTTATCCCATTTTATCCCATTTTATGCCATTTTTTGGTTTAAATAATTCCCTACAATACTGTAGGACAGATCCTTTAATTCCAGATACAGATGGATGGAAGTAATTCGTCCAAATTATGGGACACAGCTAAAAGAGGACTTAGGACTGAGCCATGTGTTACTTAGGGTTTCAAACTGTGGTTAGCAGATGTTTGCTGGGATGATGTGATGTGAGAGGCAAACATTGCATTAATTTATGGCTGTAGTTTTGCAAAAAGATACATACCATATCCAACCTCTGGGGTAAATGAGATGTTAGAAATCATCCCTTGTCCTGATTTGTGAGCCTTACTTTTGATTTCAAAGACCCTTTCATCAAAGTCATGAGGAGAACTAAAGTTTCTTACACAAGAATTATTTATGACCAATTCAGAATGAGTTTTCTGAATGTCTTAAGGTATTTGGATTTAAGTTTTGAGTTCCAATAGCTTAGAAAATTGTGAGTCATAAACAGGATATCTGAACTGTTGTATTAATTAAACAATTAATTGTTGCTTAAAATTTCCTTTTAAAAACTAATTTCAAATTTCATGTTGATTTTTTTTTTAAAGAAAAAACTGCATTCCAGAAAAGAGCCTTTTCCTCATAATTACAAAACTATGCAAACAATTAATTCCAGTCATGTAGAATCTTACAATCACAGAATCATTTAGGTTGGGAAAGGCCTTTAAGACCACAAAGACCAACCCTTAACCCAGCACTGACAAGGCCACCACTAAACCATGTCCCCAGGTGTCACATTTAAAAGGTTTCTGAGCTCTTCCAAGAATGGTGATTCCACCATTGTATGGCAGTGACAAAAAAGATAGATGGGGAAAATGTCAAAGTATCAGTTCATAACCTTTACAATAATGTGCTTGGAGCTTTCATAAACTGTAGAGATAAAACACAAATTATTGCTTTTCTTCTTTTATGGTTTTTCAAAGGAAGGCATAATTATCTAAAGTCAACACTGATTGTCCCACTATAAAAATTCTTACAGTTATGACCTGGAGCTTTAAAGAGAATCAGGAGCTGGGACAATAAAAAGCACACAGGGGTATCTACTCAGAGCTGTGTATCAAACCTAAACTGATTTCAGGGAAAAAACAAATCAATGTGCTCAACAACTCTAGGCTGGACACGTCTGTTCTATTCTGTGCAGTTTTATGCCATGGAAATTGCAGGAGTGTCGGGACTCTGTTTTGTAAGGATAGTTCTATGCACACACTTCCAGCTGCTGTTTCTGTGAGACACGGAAATGAGGGCTGGGGAAAGGTAAAACAAACTCACAGAGTGGTTTAGGTTGAACAGGGTGGTAAAGCCCGTCCCATTCCACCCCCTGCCATGGGCAGGGACACCTTCCACTGTCCCAGGCTGCTCCAAGCCCTGTCCAACCTTGGACACTTCCAGGGATCCAGGGACAGCCACAGCTTCTTTGGGCACCCCAGGGCCTCCCCAGCCTCACAGGGAAGAATTTCTTCCCCAAATTTAACCCCTAAATAAATAAGGACACACTCTTTCTTTAGTGATTCACTGTTAACAAGGCATGGCAAGTTTTTATAAAGGTTTTACACAGGCTGAGATGTCTGCACCTAAAGCAAAAGGAGCTGATAAATAAGGTTGTGGATGCTACCAAAAACCTCTGTGATCTTTACAAGCTTTTACCTCTTGTCACTGAAACACTTTGCAGCTGTTACTGCTTGTGCAGCACACTTCCTGCCAGGTAAATAGAAATCTGCTTTCTATAATGCTTTGCAAGCATTATTTGCTGCCATAAAACATGAATAAAAGCATAAAATATAGAGGAAGATATAATTTTATAGTGCATTAAAAATAAAAAAAAAAATTAACAAGCATGACAGGTTAACATTTTACGAGCATCAAAGGAGCAGGTGAATTATGGCATTATAGGCAGCAGAGCAAACTGTCTTGTGTTTAGCCTTGGAGCTCTTTATTTTTCCAGACCATTTCTAATTAGAGTCTTGAAATTAGATCCTGCTAGCAAACCCTAAATTACAGGGAGTAAAGAGGGGATTCAATCCAGATAATTTTCCAGTACAGGACTTTGAGCCCAAGGCATGCTGCTCTGCATACAAAGCACTGGAGTTGGACAGATACAGAACAATCATAAGGAGTAGAAAAGAGTGTAGGTGTTTAAAAAAAGAGAGAAAATAAGAGTTCCCCATGCAGGCAACCTTTTGAGTTCCTTTGCCAAAGTAGGAATTGCCATGTTGTGCATAAAGCCAAGAAAACAAGATTTTTTTCAGACAAAAAGGTGAAATTCCACATCAGTGTATGTAAGAACTGAGGTGCTCATGACCAAGAACTAGAAAAATCATAATCTAAGCCAGGAGAGGGAAGAGAAAAGGAAAAGGGCAGATGAAACAGGGAAAGGGGGAACAGTGACTAAGAGAAAAGCCAAAAGCTTCCTTCTGTTTAGAAACCTTACACTGATAAAATATAATCTGGGCCAATACACCATTTCAAGCTAAAGACAGGGTGTCTTGGGCTAATCTTTCTTTTTACTGACATCTCAGACAGGGTGGAAGGATTTATTTACACCCATATGAAGAAACAAGAAAACATTTGCCTTTAGATTATGTTAAACTCATTCCTTTGGGAACTGAGGTAGATTCTGCACATGATTAAATACTAGTTTCTTAGTAGAGGACACAGGAAGGAAATGATTCATCTGAAATCAGTGGCATGGATTGTCAGTGTGTTTGGTTAAGTGAGGTCAGTGCTTCTCCAGGATTCCAGGGGTTCTTTGCTTTACCCAGTGACCTGTTATTTTACAGCCAGTGAATTTACTGGTGTCTGTAAGAATATATAGTCTGCGTAGTACTGGAAGGAAATGGGCATTTTCCCTCTCAAGATTTTTTTTTTTGAGAGTTAGTGATAGGTTTTACTTTGTAAAAAAATAGGGAGGACAGGAAATATTGAAATAAAAATAATTAAAAGGAAAATACTGAAATGCTGGAAGATCTCATGTGGGGAAGCTAAGTAGGGAACTCACAAAGGGCAAGTCAATGACTGTCTTTGGTTTTATTCCATCTAAGAAGCAAAATAAATTACAGACTTCCAGAGCAACAAGAAACACAAGAATATAAAGGTAGGGAAAAATTGAGGGGAAAGATCCATGAAATTTTTTAAAGAAAGTGGTCATTTCAGTACTGAAATAGAGATGGGAAATGGCTCTTGGAGCAATTCAATCTTGAGATTTTGGACATGTGGACTCAAAGAAGATAGAGGAAGGTTTCTGCTTCAAGAGGGGACAGCCCAATAATAACAGAGTCTGATGTTTGTCAGAATTGTTACAATAAAACCAAGCTTTGTGCTCTGAAACTGTCAGTCAGAAACAAATTGCAACAATGACAAGCTTTTGATGCCCATTTGATGGGCAGAAGTGATAAAATATATGAAGGGTTCAAGTGCAAGGTGTCACTATTCTGGTGAGTTGAACCAAAGATAGCAGAAATGAAATGTTAAAAGGAGACATAGGCAGGAGGAGGATAATTGCTGGTGCCAGAGACATTGGCCTATTAGCACAACTTCAATTACATTTAGATCTCACTCCTGGTAGAAGATCCAGCACCAAAAATATATATATATATATATTACTCTTTTTTTTTTCTTTTTAAGTAGAACAGACATAATCTCAGACAATATTGAATGAATAAAGAAAAATAGAAATAAGGAAAGAGTTCCATTGAATTTGCTACACTAAACATTCAAAGACCAGAAAATTTCAGTAGGGCAGGGAGATGGAAAATCTGAAAGTTACAGTAAAGCAGAAATTGCAGCTGACACCCAGGTTTAGAAGAAAAAAGAGGATACAGTTTAGAGCAAAGGCAGAACATTGTACAGGAGCATGCCACTTTCCCAGAATAATAAAAATTATCTGAGAAATTTTAGCCTGAGGTAGAAGCAAATCTTTATTTCTGTTATAATAGGAAAAAAAAATAATAGCATGAAAAATTAGACCAGAAGTCTTCCTTACAATTTAAATAATATTTTTTTAGTCAATCTAATAATGGATGATTGTAAAGGCAAATGAAAATATATACAGGAATGCATCATAAGATGTTTGTGGTCAGTATCCAGATGAGCTGGAAACAAAATAAGTCATTAGAATAATATAATGCAAAACTGATGTTTTCCCACTGTGCAGAAAGCAGAAAAAGGTCAAGGATGCATCAGTAACAAAAAGACAAATTACTGAGGAGATGTAGCCACGTGTCTTTATGGGAACAGAAGAACTGCCAAGAGAGTATGAAATCAAACCTGTGACATCAGCAATTCCAGCAGCAGTCTCTGACCTCTGCATTTTCCTACCAGAGAACGTAAAAAAGGAGCAAAAGAGAATGAAAGATATGAGAGGCATTTGACAGATAAAAGTGCTTAAGGACTCATATGCAATGAAAGCCCCAAAGCTCAGCAGAAAATTAGCATATGTATGTGGAGAAATAAAACAAGCTTCTTATATTAGCTTGTTTATCAGAAACCAAACACTCCCAAAGTTACACACTTTGGAAGTCCTCTTGGCCTTTCTCCTCCCCAGCTTTTCCATGGAAGAATCTGAGCATTAACTGTATTCATCATTATATTTGGAAGGTACTGGTGTCAGCTGGCTCCCAGTCAGCATCACTCTAGCAACAGAAAAATTCTGAAAAAGAAATCTAGGATGCTGCCAGGGTTGCTTGGCATCCTCTGCCAGGCAGAAGATGTGTTGGTTTATGACAGAAATAAAACTGAGGATGATGAATTTTGAGATTGTTTCAGCAAGCTGGCCTTGCTCTGAATGAGGCTGCTACCTGTGAAAAGGAGCAGATAAATGTGTGCTGTTTATTATTAAGAAATTGAAGTTCTGGTGAACCATCATGTTTCTGCAGCTCCAGAAAAAGCTCAGCAAAGTTTGTGAATGCAGCAATGTTTCAATTGTCACAAAGAGCAGAATTTGGAAAAGGAAAAACCAAATAATTAAAGAAGTATTGGTACATCTACCTCTTTGGGGCAATATTCTGTATTCTGCCTGTGGTGCAGAGGTAAAGGCAAGGGGTGCAAAGTTTTTGGTATTTCTGCATCTATATCTAAATCTGTCTCCATCAAGGAAAATCTATCTGGAGACAAAAAACTCACACCCTATAGTATCCATATTAAAAAAAAAAAAAAAGATAAATTAAAAAATGGTACATTCCACCATGTGTAGGCTGCTTAGAAAATCAGAGACCTGCAAAAGGCCCAGTCCTTACATACTTGGCAGTTTAACACCCAAACAGATTGAAGCATCTCTGCCCTTAGAGAACCCATATTCAACAAATAATTTTCTCTTTGAGATTCAGAGATTCTGATCAGGGAGCGTGCTTTCTTTGAATCTTTGTTAGCAGCAAATAGTCTCAGGGAAAGTCTTTGCTACGCAAAAACTCATCTGAAAGAAGGGACTTTTGAGGAAGATGTCCAAGTAAATATATGCTAATGTTGACCTGACCATACTCTTTCAATCAACATAAATCACATTGATTAATTTTTAATTAGTTAATTATTTATTCAGTGTGAATCAAATGTATTCAGTGTTGCCCAAGAAGAGAGAACCTAGGGGATGAAATGCAAAACCAATGGCCACAGTATTTTAAACACAGGTTGGCACTGGGATTATTTGTATGGGATATATTATTTGTATGGGATGAAAGCTCTGAGGTTTCAGAAGAGCTGCTCTCCAAAACCCTGCAAGAGCACAAACAAGGGCATGACATGAGTGCAGCAGTTTGTAGGGTTTGACTAGGATGGTTCAAACCTAAGGAACAGCTGGCAATAATATAATGTGGGAGGAAAAATAAGCAAACAATAATGAATATCCAAACACACCCCCGTGCCCAGGAAACAGTTGCTAATATCATTAATCTCTACAAAACTGCCTGAAGGACCTGGGAACAGGCAGCAACAGATTTTTTTTCTGTGTGTTAGTCTGATTTTTCTGAGAGGGCACACACATACATTATTGTATGTATTTTTTCTCCATACATGCAGACCTGGCTGTGCTTTCATGGTTGTCATGAAAACACTAAGGCTAATTCTTACAAGGTATGAAATTCCTAAGATCTTTATAGAAGGCTGTGAGCCTTTGTCAGCAGCTCTGAACTCCTCAGCAAAGAGAAGGCAGAATTGCACATACTTAAGGGAATAAAAAGGGTAAAAATCAGGAGAAGCTGTGTGCAACAATTATGATGAATTGGTCACCTCCATCTGGATTCTCTCCAGTAAAACTGGTGATAAGTATATTAAGAATGGCTCTTGTTGAAGCACTCATTGATCTTAAGCTTCACAAGTCCAGCCAGAAAACTATTGGAGCAAAATCCCAAGATATAAACTTGGCCACTGTAATGGTTGACAGTAAAAAAATGGACAACCATTCCTAGAGCAAAAGGGTAATGTTTTTCCCCTTAAAAATCTTAAAATTATTTTGGTACACTTTGTCAGAGCTCTTACTTGTGATGGCTGCAAAGGTATTTCTTCAAAGGAATGAAATCCTACCTTCTTACTTCCTACTGCAGGTAAGAGAAAATAGGTAAGTTGTAGTGTTGGCAGGAGGCAAAAGCAAAGAGGGGTGTCCTGCCCCCAGCCCCTCTCTCAATCTCCAGGAGCTGCTCATGAACTGATCCAACCTAGTCCAAGTTCAGAATTCAATTCAGATTTATTTATGTGGCTGGATGAGAAGATACATCAGTGGAGATAGCTTTGATTCATTTGAAATTGTTTCAAAGCTCTTGCTTTAAGAAGACAGAACATATTTTAACATGGTGGGAATAAATAATCTTCCAATTCATGAGTATATCAGTTAATATTATCTGTTAGTTGTACCAGCCATTAGCTCCCTTAAAAATGAAATTCCTTAGGCTTTTTCTTTGAATGATGAGATGTAAAAAACCTGTTCAAAACTCCTGTCATTTTCTAAAGTAAACAGAACAGTATGCACTTGAATTTAGAACAGCACACAAAATGTCAATCATTGAAATTAGAGATCTGCTGCATGCAAAATTTTATGCATGAAAAGAAACAGTTCTGAAGCTCTGGATGATACAAAATCTTCCCCTGTGTAGTCGCACAGCAAGAATTGTGCAATTTAAACATATTGTTTTTTCTTTGTCTTTCTATTTTTTAAGTATTGTGTTCAGTCTAGTTCTTATGCATTTAGATGCTTGACTCTGCACTGGTTTATCAATATTTCTCTTCTGCTTCCTGGGAATTTCCTCACAAAACTGATACAAAATTCACCTGCTGTCTGCATATACACATTTCTATTCTTTTTTTGTACATCTTTTTTTTTTATGTCATTTCCCTTAGCTTTTAGACTGTGGAGGCATAGATTTGCACTGCTCCAGGAAACTGAAGTGCATTTTCTTCGTAAATTGTGTAACCATTGGTTTTGTCTCTTCGGGAACCAGGAAAGGCTAGAGAGTTTCTCCAGAGAAAAGGAAGTTTTGGTATAAATGATATACAGAGAGACTGATTTGCTGAACTATTTTCTTGCCTGCTTAAAGGAAATATATCACCTAAATTTTCACTTGCATTCCACCAGCACCTGAAAATCCCAGTTCAGAAACAAGTCCCAGCTCTGTTTGGCAGTGGGAAAGTTACTTTTTACTATGTTTTGGGGAACTGGTTTGGAGTACATTTGGTTATCATGCTCCATGCCAATTTTGGCGTTTGCCAACTGGTACCACCCATGGTTTCTGGTAACAGCCAGGCCTCAGCAGCTGCTCTGCATGAAGCCAGTGTATGAAAGAAAATGTAGCTACATCCATCATCCATC
>PYHW01010656.1:2369322-2381632 GCA_013186435.1 Turdus rufiventris | reverse complement strand
CTGCCATGGGCAGGGACACCTTTCACTAGCCCAGGCTGCTCCAAGCTCCCTCCAACCTTGCCTTGGACATTCCAAGAATGGGGCATTCATCTGAGTCCAAGTCTCTGTGTCACATAGTTCTTAAGAACAAATGGAGTCATTGGACATTTTAATGGCAAATATCATTTTACACACATGTCCCCTTTGCAGCTTCTACACTGGTTTGTCAAAAAGGTTCCTCATCCACTAGTCCACACTGAAGAATGATTCCACATTTAAATTGCTGGGGGAGTCACACAACGCCTTTTGCATGAAAACTGACCAAATGCTGAGCTTACAATTCCTTCTGAACAGCCCTTGGGGGACGGATTGCTTAGGGACATCAAATCCTGAAAAGGAGCAAGGGAGTGATGGTGCTGTATTGTAGAAAGAAGAAACTAATTGGAATACAGGTTACAAAGAGATACTGAGGGGAGATCAGCACAGAAGTGTTGGACCAAGAATTTTCCTTGGAAAGGTGTAAGGCAATTGGGGGAATAATCTAAATCCTACATACAAAATATTAAGGAAGCTTATCCTTCTGGTGAGGAGAGGATACAAAGGTTTTCTGGTAAAAGAGATCAGCTCCACCTTCTCTTTCCATGAGAAAATTAAACTTTTTAAAAAAGGAAGGCTTACTGGCATATGCTACAGGGACTTGTTGCCTCTTTTAGGTTTGTGATAGAGTGATGCTTTCGATGTTTTTGGAAGCCAGAGGATGTCTCATCGTCAGATGCTGAGACTGTTTTGTACCCAAAATAATAGGTATAAAAATAGCACCTGATAAAGCACAGATGTCTCCTTCACTCCCACTCCCCAAAAGAGCAGGGAAGAAGACAGTGATGGCTCCAGCTATGGTGTGACTGCTCCTGAAAGCCCAGACACATTCCAGCTACTCAGCTTCGTCAGCGTGACTCAGATTTTAAATTACAAGGGATGCATTTGCAATGTTCAAGGGTGCATTTTAAAGTCAAAGCAAGCCTGTAAAATGTCCAAATTTGTATATGCAGAGCTGTCTTGTGTCATGTACTTCCTGCTATCTTCAATTACACTAATAAAATTTTCATTTAGAAAGAGAGGTTGGATATAAAACTGGATAAGTTCTTTGAGTTCTTTTTTCTTTTTTAGATTATTTATTAGTGATAACAACTAATGTACTGCTTAAGGGTAATGAATCTTATTAAACACACTTTAAATTATCTCCGAAATGAATACAAGAGTGCATTTCCAGTGCTAAAGACCCACACAGGACTGTCAGAGGAACTAATATTTGCTTCTTATGAAAGACTCCACATTGCCTCCAGCTAAATTATGTATATCCAATCAAATTCTTGTCCCTAATAGAGATGTAACATATGTAAGCAGATTAAAATGTTATGTACTACTTACAGGAGATGTCTATAGATATCATTCAGAGAATCTGCCTCTTCCCTTCGTGCAGCCTCTGTCTGATAACTCATTCTTTTTTTCTTTTTTTCCTTTTTTTTTTTAACCTATTTCTCAACATATTTATCAGACATTACTTGCTCCATGACACAGGTCAGGGTAATCATGCTACATCAGTATAAGTGAAGGGATTTTGCCTTCAGGGATAGAATTACTGGCTTAAGATGCAAATTTATTTTGGAGGTGAAAGTCAGATTTCTAAAATTTAAGCAGTGCGCGCACATAGCTGCATAAAGAACACACAACTTCATGTATTTCCCAGCTTCTCCAGTTTAGCACAGTACCTGCCTAACTCTCAGCTACTCCTCTCCTATCTCTGCTCTCATGAGCTTGACTGTGGCTCTGGAGAGGTCTTAGATGTGACTATAATAAGAGAATACTCAGTGGGAATGGTTATTTGCATTCCCTTTAGCCTGGGTATCCCATTAATATTCTGTCTTTCAGACACACTGCCAAGTTTGAATTTAAATGCATCTCTGTGTCTCTTGTGCACTACTAGAGGTGAGCTACCACAAAAAAGTCAGTCTCATTTCAGCTCCTGAACATGAGAGAGAGATTTAAGGGAAGATTATTAGCAAAGAAAACTGAGGGAAAAGTCTGGGAAAAGTAAGAAGATTAGTGGTCAGGTTTTATAGTCAGAAAGATTTCCTTTCCATATTCATGGAGTGAATAATTTCCTTCATCTCCTCTCACATGTAGTAACATTTTTGATGACAAAACAAATTTTTTTTTAGCCAACTTCTTAGCAGTGTGGAGGTTTCCTAAAAATCCTGTGACCAGAGTCAGGCTGTGCCTGCTGCCCAGGGGGCTACTGAGTCTCCTTTGACACTGAAAAAAATTCAGTTGCTGCAAAGGAAAGGCCAACAAAAACTGTTGAACACAAGCAAAATTAATAAATAATACATCAGGTGCAAAAAGATCTGAGAATTCTCATTTCTTCAGAGGCCACAATGGTCCAAAATTTTGGTATGATATGAGATTTCTGTACTGACTTTAACTGCAAACTACTAGTTAACCATAAAATGCACATTAGAAATTCACAAAACCCATTTCAGTACTTGAATAATTTCTATTATTTCTAGTCTTTCTTGATGCTTAAAATCAGTCTTTCCCTTTAATATTTCAGAAGTAGGTTACTACTGATATTCTTGGGAAATGGATTTAGTTCTTCGAACAGTATTGAAGTTCTCTTTCTTTTTGTTTAAGTTTTCTTTAAACATTCTTTCATGTTTTCACCTTTTTCTTAGCAGTTGCTATATCACATTCAAAGTTGTTTTTCTTATGACCATCACTGTCATCAGCAGCCAGTGTATTGATCTACTGTTTTTTTCCTCTTTATAGTTCGGCACAGAGAAATTTATTTCCAACTTGAGCTGTTCTAGCAGTACACATTTGGAAGAGACTAATTAGAAATACATGAGCAAAGCATCTGAAAACCAAACCTCTCCTATATCCCCTCCTTGAAAAGTCCCTGTTTCACTTTCCATGATATTAAAATTAACAAGTCTGTGAGCACTTGCTCTATGGTGAGCTGCTTTCTGATCTGTCATATCTGATCACACACAACCAGGCCCTTCAATTTTCACGGATTCTTGGTTTTCTTGACTGCCTGACACACAAAATTTTGTCACATAGTGAGCTCCTGTTAAAGGCTGGTGCAGAAGCTCAGTGACCAAGGCATGGGAAGATCATTAGATCATGGAATTGCCTTTCTGTAACAGAGAGCAGAGGATTCTACCCAGGGATTCCACTGCAGGGCTCAGCACTCACATGAAGATTCTGCAGAGCCTGAACTAATAAACAAGAAAATAAGCAAACTCTGTGATTTGTTTTTTTGTTATTATTATTTTTATCAAGACTGGATGAGAAATTTGAGGCTGTTCAGCCTGGGGAACAGAAGGCTTCAGGGAGATTTTTAGCACCTTCCAGTGCCTAAAGGGGTTCCGAGAGAGCTGGAGAGGGACTTGGGACAAGGGATGGAGACAGGACAAGGAGGAATGGTTCAAACAAACAGAGGGCAGGGTTAGATGGGACACTGGGGAGGATTTGTTCCCTGGGAGGGTGGGGAGAGAGAAGCTGTGTCTGCCCCTGGTTTCCTGGAAGTGTCCAAGGCCAGGTTGGATGGGGCTTGGAGGAACCTGGGGTAGTGGAAGGTGTCCCTGCCCATGGCAGGGGTGAAATGGGATGACCTCTAAAGGTTCCTTCCAACCCAAACCATGCTGATTGTGTGGTCCATGGGGCTGACAGGATCAGTAGTTCCACCCAATCTCCAGTAGGAGCTGTCCATGCTCTGCTGCTCTGAAAATCAGGTTCTATTTAATAGCATTACTTCCATGGAGAAGTAGGTTTTCATGCACAAAGAAATCATCAAATTTCTGTGAAAAATGATAGATAGATTTCATAAAACCTTTTTTTTTTTTTTTCTGTAAAGCAAGATAACATCAATCCATACTAAAAGCGCCAAAAGAATTTGATGTCATCATCATTAGGACACAAATTATTTGTTACCTCCATACTCTTGTACTTATGGATACATTGATAATTTTGATTCATAGTAGCATTATCAGGCACTTGGAATAATACTAATTTATTAAGAGTATCCCATAACTAATAAAATAAATATTAGGAAAAAAATAATCTCGTGCATAAAAACATACCATAAGACAGGCCCTCCCCTTTAATGGTGCAAAGACTGTGACCTGCCATAATGATTTTATTAATATATCAATGATATATTAATTAATAATTAAAGAGCCATAATTTATAAACTGGAGACTCAAATAGATCTTTCTTTACACTATAATGACACCTTGGCAATGAGAGGAATGCTGGATGGACAATAATGATTGATCAGATTGTTAAAAATGTGAAAGTGGATTAGAACAAGAAAACAAGTTGCAGTATAATTACAAGGGACTCATCCTAAAACTGTCACCTAGCTTTTGTGCCTAGAGAGGAATAACAAGAATAATAAATATGGGTTTATTTCTTTCTCAGTGAGGAGGTTTCGGATTAAAAAATGCTCTATTTTTTTTTTCCTATGCCATACTTTTAAACTCCTTGCTGCTGTGGACCAAATATTTACAATATGCTGTTACTGCAGATTTGCATATGAAAAGCCAAGAGATGACTGGGAGACTTTTATTGTGGACAATAAAAAAAATTTGTTTTGATTAAAGAGTAAAAGAGTTGACTTTAAATATCGAGTGTGGGTATATAAAATGATTACCAACAGATAAGAGTAAAATGTAGGGGGGAAGAAGAGAAGGAGAGAACAGGGTGGGGGAAGACACAGATATTTCTTATCAGGAACAGCGTCCCACACACCACAGTGTCAAGTCATTTACCTTTGTCTAATCCATCAGAGGTAATGTTGCATTGCATGAGCCCTGTTAAATTTCACTTAGGCCATTCCCAGACTCCTCGTGCAGACGCAACTAATTTTGTGGATTTTTATTAACCAGAGTGTGGAGATTGGATAAGATGCTGAATAAAAGTCAGTTGTTATATCTCTCCATGTAATTTTCACAGAGCAGTTGCTAACACATGGGGATCTCGAGCAGGGTGGGAATGAGACACAGAGACATCTCTGAGTGGAGATTTCTCATCTGGCTGCAGCAGGTGATGCTAGGAAGGCTCCTGTACTTGAGAAGCAAGGATGGGGTGCCCTTTTCCAGCTGAAGGATGGGGTGCCCTTTTCCAGCTTGCTCTGCTGGGGTGGCCAGTGGCCAGCAAGGAGAGCTGGACTTGGCTGGTCATGCCTTGGCTGAACACAGTTTTCTCTTGGTAGATCAGCTGGTCACTTGTGCTAACATTTATGATGAACTTGTACTATCCAGGCTCTGCATTCAGCATATTTTAAATTGTTCATGGGCTGTAGAGGGAGCCTCAAGCATCACCTGAAACCAGACCCCTAATGGTAATGGGGAAAGAGATGAAAACCTTGTGCAGTACTGCTGGTTGAGGAGGTTTTCACTTTTTCTTTGCTGTGGCTCACACCTGATTTAGGCAAAAGAAGTCTGGAGTTCAGGATGTAACTTTCAAAATTCTGTCCTTTCCTAGAAATGTGCAGATAACAGATTTTGCCAAACTTAGAGCACTGCTTTGACCATTTCACAGAAGACCTTAGACACAAAATATAAATTATGTTATATGCTAGGGCTCCACTACGCCTCCATTTACAAGAGATAACAGCACTGTGCACACCCAGTGCCCTACAGGATTTTCTCCCTTTTTGAATTCAGGCAGTTTTTCAAACAAAGCATGTATTATGTATGCAGCAAGGGAAATGTCTGCTTCAGAAAAGCTGATGTCTCGAAGGTAAACATGTATAAATGTTTATACATTTTTTAACACATATTATTTACCCAGAAGAGCACAACAGCTGCTTCAGAGTTGTTCTGGTCTCAGTGGTAAATAGGTATTTTGGCAGTTGTTAGAAACAGAAATGATTCTTTGGTTCCATTCCATTCTAGCCTCTCCACTTGTTATTCTAATGAGTGTTCCAAAGGAATCAGGTGTCAGAGGAGATTGATTTCACTTCACGAGAAGCTTTGCACAGATTTGATTGGTACATCCATGAAAAGCCCTCAGTAGAAGGCACCTTTTGTTTTCCATTCTGAGTCCTAATTTAGTCTCTGCTCCCCCCTGACCTTGTGATTTGCATGGCCTTCAAAAAGAGATGAATTCTTTCCTATTCAGCCTCACCTGGGAGTATTTGTGTAGGTATTCACCAGCTACCCTCATCCCAGCTAGCAGCAGCAGTCCAACTGGAATGGCACAGCACCGTTTAAATCTGATTACCTGCCCCAGTCACTCTCCAGAACACCAGATGAGCTTGAAAGAAATTTCATTGCTTCTGTCAGTGCTGAGAGAGAGACCAAATGCTCTCACACATGCTGCAGTGAGGGCACTGCTGGCTGGATAGACAAGAATTGGCCAGATGCTTGAAGACTTAACTAGATACTTCCTCATCCTGCAGGACAGCAGGAACCTGCCCCCTCCAGCCTGCCTCTCACAGCACTGGCACCCAGGGCTCCAGTGCCTCCCCAGTGGGTGCTCACAGGTTATTTTTACATTCAAGCCTACAGCCAATCACTAATTAAGCCCCAAGTGCACACCATGTGCATCACTAATGCATCTCTGTGTTATATTTTGTGATTCTCCTGGCTATGCTCATTTGTTATAACACCAGCTCGTTTTCCTGGCTAAAATCCTCTGCAGCACTGAGATGGCTGTTAGCTGGGATTAGTCCTGATGTGTTTTATGCCCTGGAGTTTCTCACAGAGATCTGATTTCTCTGGTCTGTGGTAGATATTCCAGTTGTTTCTCCACAGCTTTCCAGCCTTCCAGGACTTACTGGGGTTTACAAGAAAATTGGAGAGGGACTTGTCCCAAGAGCATGTAGTGACAGGACAAGGGGGAATGGCCTTAAATTAGAAGAGGTAAAGTTTAGATTAGATATTAGGGAGAAGTTCTTTGCTATAAGGGTGGTGAGGCCCTGGCACAGGGTGCCCAGATTTGCTGTGGCTGCCCCTGGATCCCTGGAAGTGTCAAGGCCAGGTTAGATGGGACTTGGAACAACCTGGGATAGTGGAAGGTGTCCCTGCCCATGGCAGGGGTGGAACTGGATGGGTTTTAAGGTCCCTTCTAACCTAAACTATTCCATGATTCCATGACTTTCATGGCTCTAAATAAACCACTTGAACTAATGGGAAGGAGTAGATTATACCACCTCTTACGCCATTTGTGTTTATCTGTGCCAAACACAATTTTATCTTGTGTAGAAAAGCCGTTATCTGTCATTTTACTCCACAGACCACCACATCAGTGCAAACTCATTTTCATGTGATTATGGATTCAGCTACAGAATGATTAAATGCAGCAGAATATGCATTGGGATGTTTTCTCTTAGGCTGTGTTAAGGGTGAGATGAACTCCCATAGATGGAGACAGAGAGAGCTGAGGGCTCGTATGGGTCAAACTGCCATAGAAGATTCTCCAGAGCTCATCTGGAGACCTCAGCTTTGGGGATAAACATGATTCATTAAATCAACCACCAGAGTAAATGTTATGAGATGATCTATTAAAGCAAAATTATTTTCTTACATATCAGGACACAGAGGAAACAGAAATGTCACTGAATTTATAAAAAATGCACTTTATTTCAATTTGTTAATGAGCTATCTTAATATTCAGTGGTACCCTTACAGATTTGAATTGTGTTAGAGTTTTGCTTTTTTTTTTTTTAGTATCTTACTGAGTATGGGAAATAATTAAAGCAAAAATGTTCCTAGTGTTAAAGGGTCAGATGGCTCAGAGAGCCAGTGATGGGATAAAGAAGTGATCATTGTGAAATCACAGACTGAACAGAAAGTCATTGAGGATGTTCTTACACCAACTACAGCCTCAGGATGTATTTTTAGTTAGTTTTCTAGCCTTTCTTATTTGTCAGTGAAGAGCAGTGGTCACCTCCAGGAAGTAATTCATTTCACTCTTCACAGATATTGAGAATGGATGGATACTGTTCCAGGAGGTGAATGCCACCCTGAAATTAGTTTTGCAATCAGAGTTCTTCAGTAGCCAACTGGTAGGAATGTAGAGTTTTCAGTGTGAGTTCATGCAGCATTCTGTATTCACAAACTAACATTACATTTGCTGACAGCCTTAGATTAGATGAAAAGACAAGGCAAAGTGAACAAATGAAATATTTCACTACTGCTAGAAGATAGAGATCAGGAGAGATTAGTTCCCCTTGCTCTTAAGAGAGCTGTAGTCCTGTGTGCAGTTCTTGACAGGTAGTATAGATAGCTTAATCAGTTTATGTTAGCTGGAGAGATTAATTTATTAGTATTTTAATTTTCCCTGCACCAGCAGCACATTTACTCACAAAACAGGATTTGAAGGACTTTGTTTAACAGAGTAGTTACTGGAAGTTGGCAAACAAGGGCAGTGCTCATCAAATGTGAAAGTGCCTGGGAGTATCTAATGACTGATCTGCATTTCAGGGAGGAATGTGCAGTGTATAATTATTGTTTTTATCTGGATTCAAGTGACAAAAATCCTTCTAGAAGGTGTTTATTAGACAAGAACTGAAGGAGGTGAAGATGTTTGGGTGGGAGATGCAATAAAATATCTCCATTTTCTGTACCATACTGTCAGCATCAATACTGAGGTGCAGTCTAGCCTGCATATGAGCATCTTTAATGGAGATTATAATGCCTTTCCTGGCTTATCTTAGTAACAAATATATTCAAACCCTTTCTGATACATTTTAATTCGAAGATATGTGATGTATGTGTCTTCATTTTTTTATGGAATCCTAAAAACAATTTTCATCCATGTCCAAAAGGAAATTCCTGTTATCACAGTCTCAGTCTCCTGGAACTTGCCTCACCTGACTCCTGCAATTCTTCTGTCTGAATACATTTCTGTTCCTGTCTACGTCAAATATCTAAGCTTCAGATAGCTTTGAGATGATCACAACTACCTTTACAAGCTCAAATCTTTTACACTTTTTTTTTTTTTTGTCAGTCAGATCCACAAATTGTCTGGACCTCATGCAGCATTAGGTTCAGTTTACGTGTCTTTAGCAGTTAATTCTGTGTTACAGATAAATGATCTTTTTTTCCTAGAAACTTCTCACCAGTCTTAATCACCCTTTCTATTAATTCATTAATCCTAAAACTGCCTCAAAATAGCTCATGTGTTCTTCTGAATTCTTTTCTAATGATCTGGGATCACAGTTACTGAAAGGTTCATTATAGTCCTCTGAATTTTGAATTCCTTGTCCCATCTGACAGATCTTTTTCTCATGTGTCATCCCTTTCAGCCCATTCTGACTCCAAGTCCAATCTTCTTTGGGTGTTCTGGCATGGAATGAAAAAATACTCTAATTTATTAAATGCTTTGTTACCGCTTTTATCTATAAAAGATAGGAAGGAATCAAAACACTCCTCTTTTAGAAAATTTCAAAGTAAAATATTGCTGGTCTGCAGCTCAAGTTTAATAGCCTGGTCATCACAAATTAAAGTGAAGACGTGGGCAAATTTCCCAATAGTCAAAGAGAAGGATGGGGTAGGGCTCTCTCTCGACTTTATCTTAATTCATCCCATTCATTTAATACTTAGTACTTGAATACTTGAATCTGGCTTTTATCCTCATAGGCTTTTAGAAACGTTCATCACACAACTTCCCTGAAATAGAACCAGACTATTTCTGCTTTACAGGAAAGGATTCATCAGAGAAGTTAAATGAATAGATGAAGATGAGAGATCAAGATGGAAAAAGCGGGTTGACCAAGATATCCAACCTCTTTCAGTATTCCTATTTCTATTTATTACTATTTCTGCTCAAGCATTATACTCCCTGTATAATGGCCTTTGTTGGAGTATCCTGCTGGATTCTGTTGTCTTTCATAAATGCAGCTAAACTGCAGAAGTGAATAAGATACCACAGTGGGATCTCCAGGAATTATTTTATATGTCAAGAAAAATCAATAACTTTGGAGTTTAGGACTTGTTTTTTTTGCTCACTTGTCCTTGAGCAAATCAGTTTGGTTTTGGGGTAGAATCCTTCAAATCTGCAGATCTGGAAGTACAGTCTGGGCTTTTGCAGGAGCTAAGCATGGCTGTGAGAAAAACCACCAGGTTTATTTCTTTTCCTATTTTCCTTAGTGTGGGTTTCTCATCAGCTGCTTGGTTCTTAAACTCTCATTCCTTGTTTATCACATTCTCCTTTGGTCTTTCCAAACACAGGAAGCTACAGAGGACCCCGGCCAGGGGCCTAGAAAGGGACAGCTGGAAATGAGTGGCAAAAATACTGATTATTTTTGACTCCTACCTCCCCTCAGCCCACACACCTCCTGAGTTATTACTTTGAAAAGAGTCAGCCAGAAAATATGGTTTGTTTATGGTCTTGTTAGGACCTTGCACAACTCACTTTTTTTCATTCAGTCATTTATATCCAGCAAGTCCCTTTTTTAAAGAATGTGCTGTTGCTACGCAACCAAAGGAACCATATAGAGAAAGGAAGCAGGAAGGATGAAGGCAAGAGAGAGGTAAAAAAAGAAAGATGTTCTTGGGGGAAAAAAAGAGGGAAGTCATAGACTATGATTTGAAAAGATAAGAAAAGATATCAAAGATAAGAAAAGCTTTTCCTTTAGCTGGGGAAGGCAAGACACAGAAATGAAGGCGATCTCCCTTGCCCTCCACTGCCTTTCTTGACCTTGTCCAATCACTTCCAGGTTGTGGAACATGTCCAGGTGATTAAATAGCTGGAGAAATGGCAATTTAAGTGGCTGGAGTGTGTGACTGGGATTCAGGAGGTCTGTCAGATATTCCCTGCTTACTGAGTGTCTCAATGGGTCACCTAAGGCAAACTGTTTAATCTGCTGTCCTAATTTCCTTCCTCTAATATAAGGATAACGCCTTTGATTTCTGCCTTGTCATTTTAGACTAGACAACTTTCTTAATAAGCAATGAATAAACAACCCAGTGAGGTCTCGGGGTCTCTGCTTTAAAGGATAGATATTAATATTAAAATAAGGATCATCACACCTCACCCATCTTCCCACTCTGATGGTGCAAAACATCTTATAGCCCTTAATGTTGGCACCTTCCCATGCTGTCTTATCCAACATATTTCAAGGCTATGCTTCAAATGTAGGAAGACTTAAATCCACTCCAGTTTACTACAGGCCTGTGCAAGGAAGTATTTTGTTCCTTGTGAACTCAGGCCCCTTCTGTACTCTGTGGGTATGCCTCTAGATCCAATTCACACTTAAGAAATGTCCATTTTGCTTTCTTTTGAACATCTTCTTCTAGTAAAAGTCTGGGGTGAATAGATGCCTGAATTAATTCTCTAAAGTTGAATAAGATGCATTCAGGCCAATGTGGTTTTCATCTCCTTTACTTATGTGTTTTACTGTGTGGTGTTTCCACACAGTAGGAATCTTGCCTTCCCCCATGAAAGAAAATTTCCAAAGAGAGTAAGAGAAGCAGCAGAACTGTGCCCTACAAGAGAACTGGCAGGATGATGCTGCCTCATTTAGAATTAATTTGTTTGTGCAGGCTTGTTAAAGTGAAAGTGGCATTTTGTTTGCTCTGATAAAGGCAGAATTACTTTAACCACTATTAACATTTCTGCTTCTTATAGATATTCACTGGTGCTCAGCTTTTTTGCCTGTGATAGAAGATCATTTACAAGCACAATTAAGATTAAAACCCCCCCTGTCTTTACTTACACAACAGTGTTTCCAAAGACTGAGTTTTTTCATAGTGCTTTGAAGTTTCCTGCAGTTTTGTTTTAATAACAGGTGGTTGATGTCCTGGTCACTCTCCTTGCAAAACAAGGAGCAGTTGTCATTGGCCTGAAATCAGCAATGGAGATTATTGGTGCAGATTGCTCCTTGCTCTACCTTGCAGTGTATCTCCATGGAGCCAGCCAGCTCACTCCTGATTACCTGGAAAACCCTTAGTCTGTCCAATCTACTCAGAAAATTAAATCTTTGGTGGAACCTTAAAGCTCAGCCCTTAGGCAAAGGATTGAACAGTCAAGTGTCTAAGATGTCTTGAATCAGGAGTTAAGAGTTGTTTCATATTTATCCATCTCTAAGTGGGTCCTGGTTAGGATGCTAATTAATCTGACTAGCTCAGGGAAACACTTGGTTCTGGATTAAAATTATCTTTGCTGTGTGGTTTCACAGTCACTTATAAGAATGGAAAAATTTCACTTCCAGAGAGAAAATTGGAAAAGTCATATTTGCACATGTGTACTGACAGTTTCCCAAAACTTGACCCTTCCCTTCCCTTCCCTTCCCTTCCCTTCCCTTCCCTTCCCTTCCCTT
>PYHW01010656.1:2326143-2341967 GCA_013186435.1 Turdus rufiventris | reverse complement strand
TCCTGAGGCCACTCTTCCATCCTGGAGCAGGACCTAGGGCAGCATCCAGAGAGGTGCTCTGACATCCCTGTGCTGCTGGAGGGTTCCAAGGAGCATCTGCTGGGATCAGTTTTACCTTGTGTTTTCTCCCCTGCTGGGTCAATGATCTGCTTCAGGATCAGAGCTCACTGCTCCTAGAAACCCTCTGCACAGGCTCTTACACCTGGAGCAAATCTTCAGCTGGTGCAAAACTTGCTGTTCTCAGCTGGCTGTGTTGGCCTCAGTGTGTCTGATGCTACTGCAAGTTCCTGGTGAGCAGCCTCTCTGAGGAGCAGAGCTCTCCGAGAAGGTTTTGGCAGTGCAGGAAGGCAGCACAGGCTGCCTGATCCTTGGGTAGGCAGCAGCCCAGCTTTCCCAGTGTGCTGGTTTAACTGGAGGAGAGCTGGACTGGGAAGGGCTTAGGCTCATGTGGGGTTATATTTTCATTTGGTGCTTCCCCAGGGGCTGGTTTACTCTAGAGTAGTTAGAATTCTATAGACACTTAGTATGGAGCTACATATACTACATTTACCCAGTGTACACATTTTTATGGTTTGAGTGAATTTTTCTATGCCAGTTGTGGTTACACACTCATGAATATGACACAAGAGCTTAGGCACACCTTGTTCCATATATTCTGGCTTCTCAAAGCCCCCACAATTAACACGAACCAGTTGATAACCCAGGTAAATATTTAATTCATTTTTCACAACTGAAAGAGTGCCAAGCAGCCAGTACCTTTTGAAACCCTCAGCACAGGGACAGGAAATTGGACAAGTCCAGTTGCTATAAATCAAACATCCCCCCAGAAGGCAGGCAGCAACACTGCCTCAAGGCAGGACACTTCTGCTCTGTTCCAGCCTTTTTAGCCAGCCTGAGGCAAGGAACTTAATTTACCTTGCTCCGTTCCCCATATGCAAAACGCTGTAAACTTGGGCTGCCTTGCTTGCTAAGCAAGCACCACAGGTTTATACGTTAGGAGAGACTAAGAATACTGTTCTCAGCTTTGTCCTGGACTAAAGGGGCATGACTGTGCAGATCTTCCCTTGGAGTGTTTCAAAGATCAGGCGCACTATATAAAAGCTCCATACCATAACTTACAACTTCTGCAAAAAAAAGGATTAAGCCTTTTATTTCCAATGTGATGGTCATGTGTTTTATTGGAAAAGCATCTGACATCTTTTAAACAACCTTTAACACTCACCTCCTCATCTGCTTGCCAAATGACTGACGTGGTTAACACTTTATTTGGTCCTTTTCACAGCAAAAGAAAATAAAATTATTTAAAATTTGGTTGAGTGTACTCCAGGAGCAAGAGAATACAGGGTATAACTGAGTAGGAATGGATTCTTAAAACAATTAATGTTTCATACATGCTTTGCACTCACTTGTAGTCTCATTCTCACTTTTTATTTTCCTTTTCTTATTAAAAAAAATAGTAAATACTTGTTATTTATTATAAGTGCAGTAGTGATGTGCAGTAAGCAGTAGTCACCAAAGCCATATTTATAAAAGTAGCTATATAATAATTGTTCTTTGCCAGTGTATTTACTGTAAAGAAATATATTTCATCTCTAAAGAGCCATTAACTTGTGCAATCACTGTGTACATTAAGACATGGATTCTCCTCAGCCCTGCATTGCTATTAGACTCCAGCTGAATGTGTTAACTAACCCAGGACTGACACATTATAGAGGAACAAAATAGTTCAGAAATGGAACTGGAAATGATGAGAAAGGATGCCCACTTAAAGGAATTTACATCTTCGTTGTACATCTTCGTTGTACATTTTATTTGATTGATTTCCATAATAAGCCTCTTTGTAATGTTTGAGATAATTTAAGCTCAGATATGGTTTGATGTGATTGCTATTCACAAACATATCTGTTCAGAAACTCTTCTTTTTTTTGTGGCTAAAAAACGTGGCAGAAGAGATTTGTAATGAAAAAGAGTGTTAAATATTATGGCTGTGAAATCCTCTAATAAAAAGTTAAAGGACAAAAAATATAAGGGTCAATGTGTGTCATTAATTTTATATTCATCTGCTGTCTCATATTGGTTAATTTTAGTGGGCAGGTCTAGCAGCTACTGACCAGAAATGAGCAGAATGAGTAGAAAATATAAATCTTCTTTACTATATAATCTTATTAAATATATATGTGTGTGAACTATAAACTCTCCCTCCCTTTTATATAGCTATATAAACAAATATGCACATATAGAAGTGCCGCAAGTTTTCTCACTTGGAAATCTCCAAATCTGTCACTTGAGCAAGTTCAATACCAAAAATCATGTTCACTATTTCTTGGAAGCTCTTGGTCCTTCACCCAAAACCTGCCTGCTGCATGTGTCATAAAAGAAACTCAAAACTCACTCATCAGATCTGCTGGAGATCCTAATAGTGAGAGAACAAAGGCCGTTCCTAACCATGCAAACCATTTCAAATCAACCCAAACATGCTAAGAATTTAATTTCTTTATTTCTGGGGCACGTTAAGGGCCGTCTTTTTAAAAAGTAGGAGGACTACAAAGAGAGGATGAAAGAAAACTCACCAGGATTTCTGGGGTATTATGCTATAACAGGGCATGTAGGTTTCTGAATCCTACACATTTCTAAGTACACAAGAGAGGGGTTTGCTGAAATCTGAAACAAAAGAGTTAGGTCAATTATGAATTCAAGCTGCTGCAAGTTACACCAATAATTTCACCATTTCTTGGTGGTCTAGCAAAGACCAATGCATCAAGCCACTGCTACCTTCCTGATTGCCAAGTTACAATTTCTCACTCAGAGGTCACAGCTTGTACTCTTTATGATTAAATTGCCTGGCACGTGTGAGTTGGAGTCTTTAAGTCATTAGTTTCTAAGCATATGCATTTTCTTGGTTCCTCCTCATTTGCTGCCCATCATCGTGCAATTGATTGTCTAAAAGCCTAATCAGTTGGTTTTCAACAATTTGCAATGGCCAATCAATCATGTCTGTGAAAAGTTAACAGTTGTGCCTGAATCTTAGTAGGGCTTGGATTTTAGCAGCTTTGACACAGCAGAGCTGCCATTTTGGGCTGAAAAAGACACAGCACAGCCAGTGCTCCTCACTTGTTTCAGTCTTTAATTATGCCATGTACTCATATTAAACAATGAAAAGTGGGGGTCACCCTCCTGCTGCTCTATGAGATGCCAGATTTTCGACTTACAATAAGATTAGGTAAGGTCTAACTGTGATACTGCAGTTATCTGATGTATAAATGAGTATATCTATTTTTATAATCATTGCATTTATACTCATATATCCATCTGGAGCTGGATGGGGCAGCCCCCGAGCTCTCCTGACAGAGGGTTCACTGCACACACTGCTGCCAACACCTTGCCAGGGACACCAAATTCAAAAGATAACCAAGTTCTATTAATTATTGCTAACTGTCAGTGGGTGAGAGGTTCATGGGAGTTGCAGAATTCTTCTTTAAGAATTTCACCCTCATCCTACAAACCTGGTCCAAATACACTTTGCAGTGCCAAAAAAGAAATCCTATGGCTCATTTACAGAAATCAGATATAAACAGCCATTAGTCAAGATGCAAAAATACGAATATTTCTCCTAAATTGAGTTGTGGTGAAACACAGGCTTGTCTTCTGAGGTCTGAGGAATAAGGCCTGTTGTTTCTAGTGTTGTAGGTTTGTACATTCTTGTTAACACAGCTGTGTCTGCAAATATTTTCCTCCCATCTCCTGGAGAAAAGATGAGAGGAAATACGGCTGTTTTCTAAAAGATAAATCTGTAGCCTGTTTGCTCTGGAGAGGAGATCTTGCTCTGCTTGTTCATTAATCTGCCAGGCATCATCACAACTGTGTGAAGTCCCAACCAGAGTTTATTGGCTGTGCTCTGTTTGTCAGCGTGGTGAGAATTGTACATGGAAATTTCCAACTGCTGTATTCAGGAAGAACAAATTCTAAAAACTGTTTGTCTCTGCAGTGAACAGAGTCTAAATCATTTTCTCCCTTAAAAAGCACAACTTGACTCATTGCAGTTTTCAAGTAGGATTTTTGGAGGTTCCATCCATGGTTGTGTGGAAGATAAATGATTTCTTTGGTGCACAGGAAATGATTGGTTTCATGAGGTTTATTAAATAATGGTTAAAGGATAGGGCATAAAAAATTGACTAAGAACAATAACCTAAGCTTCTAATGTGGAACAAAACAAGCGTCATTTGGTCTGCCTTAGAACTTAGGTACTGAAGCATTTGAATGGTTTATCCACACAGAAATAAACAGGAATATGTTCTGTTGAGATTGCTTGAACTCCTTGGACACAGGATATTACTTGTCATGTATTGTCTGCATTCCTTAGGGATGGATACTGCAGGAGCAAAAAAAAATCCATACAGCAGGTTTCAGGAGGTTCCTTGGTGACAACAACTACAAAATGAAGTTTAATACTTTGACTTGTAGTACTTTAAAGCAGACTTATCATTTCCTAGAGCTTAAACTGTTCAGGATAAAGTATCCTCCTTCAGACATCTGCTTCACAGTACATGTGATTTTTAAAGTTTCAATTAATACAGCTGAATCTTCTCCAATAACAGAACTCAGAGGAGTGAAAGATTTTTTTTTTTTTTAAACATCCAATCATATAGAAATATCAAGAAGAGTAAAGCTAAGGCAGAAAACAGTGAGAAAGGTAACCAAATGTTACAAAGGCATGCAGAATGATTAAAAAATCAAAAAAAAAAAAAGAAAAAAATTATAATTAGAATAAGAACAGATGTACCCTGAAAAAGGTATTTGAAGGGGAGGGAATGGAAGGAGAAAAATATATCATCATGACAAGGGAACAGTATAAACACAGAGAGTGTTAGGAAATGATGTGCTGGGAGAAACTCCAGATTACTTTTGCGTGGCCTTCTTTCTTTGTCAGTCAATGTCAGTAAATGCTACCATCAAATTATATTATTATTCTTTTTCTAGTCACTGGCCATGTGATGGAAAACCACCTCACACAGTTGTCTGTCACTGAGGCAGCTGAAGTGACAGATGTTTGCTCCTATAGCTCTGAGGTCGCCAGTGTGTCCACTGACCCAAACTGGAACATTTCTGATTCCACAAGATGCAATAAGACACACCAAAACCCCTTCTGATGTTTAATTATGAAAAACTCTTCCACAAGATATTCCCTAAGGCTGTAAAGCCAGGCACTTGAAGCTCACTGAATGTCAGAACTGGCAGCTGCCTTTGGAACCTGCTTGGAGTGCTCACATTATAGGAGTCTCCCAACACAAATTCCATGGTGTTTTTCTCACAAGACACTTGCTCCTGTTAGCTCAAAAACTGTGAGGAAATCATGGCGTGGATTGTGACAGTGAGGGTAAATGTTAAAAGACATTAGGGGGCTGGAGAAAATCCAGAGAAGGGAATGGAGCTGGAGAAGGCTCTGGAGAGCCAGGAGAGGCTGAGGGAGCTGGGAAAGAGGCTCAGCCTGGAGAGAAGGGGGATCAGAGGGACATTTACCATTTTCTACAGCTCCCAGAACGGAGGGTGGAGCCAGGTGGGGAGTATAGTCTTTTCCCAAGCAATAAGATTAGAGGAAATGGCCTCATGTTGTACCAGAGGAGGTTTAATTGGATTTTAGGAAAAGCTCATTCTCAGAAAAGGCTGTTCTCAGAAAGGGCAGTGGTGGGGTTACCATCCCTGGAAGTACTAAAATACATGAAGGTGCAGGGTTTAGTGGTGGCCTGGGTTTAGTGCTGGCTTAAGGCTTGGACTCAGTGATCATAAAGGTCTTCTCCAGCTTAACCATTCTGTGATTCTGATGCTTTCTATAAATTCATCATTGTCTGTCTGGACTTACTGCCTGAACAACAATAAAAGCACTCTGTGTGTTTCCTAACACTCTTACTCACCCTTAAAACTTTCATTCTCACTAAGATTGTTCCACATTATTTGCACTCTTTGTTTTCTTCCTTTTTTCTCTTCTGTCTCTTAAGTCTCTCACAGATCATTCAGTGTGGATGAGGAGAAATAATTGCAAGTGATTGAGTTACTGTGGCCTAATGAGTAATTCTAAGACACCCAAGTGAAGCCTTTTCTAGTTTACTGAATACATTAAAAAGAAAAACTGCCCCAAAAATGTGTCATTATAGTGGCTTGTAAAGACAGTGTAAGCAAATATATAGCTTGTGGTTGAGATGAATTTGATTTATGCAGTTGTGTTGCTCAGTTGGTGGTGCTCTCATTTTGAAAGCAGAATTCTGTTGCTGTAGAACATCTGTCCCTCATGCCTCACATTTCAGTCTGTGATGACAAACAGGTCCAGGAGCACAAGTTGTTCCCTTCTTTCCTAAATTCTGCAAAATTTCATAGCTAGTGTTCAAACAAATGATCTATTAAATTATATGTTCTGAGAAGCATTTTTTTTAATACATTACTATGATAAGGTTATATTTAAAAAAAAATAAAACAGCAGAAAATTTCTGTGAAGGGAAGTTTTTAAAACAGATTTATGCATTTCCTTTCTCACTTGGACGTTCTATGCCTCATATCGTTGCTGCCTGTGATCTCTGCACTCCCCTGCTGCTGCTCCTGTAACTGCCCTGGCTCTCTGTGCTGCTGAAAAGGAACCCAAAGAAAATGCAGAGCCCAAGTGCCTGTTCAGGGAGGTCAAACAGCAGACCCCACATGAGTCTGACCCTCTCTGCCTCCAAATGATCTTTCCTCCCGCTTTGGACAGTAAATCTCAGTTTGACTTCCACATCTGGCCTCTCTCTGGGTGACAAATTGATGTTTATTACCTTGTTAAAGGACAGACAGAAGGGGGAGTTACACCCTGTGCAGAAAAATAGATTTTTATATCCTATGAACTGAAAGTGTTTAATGTGGTCAGGAGGGGAGATGTGATAACCTGGATGATGCAGTTAAAAAAAAAAAAAAAAAAAAAAGAAAGTGCAAATCTTTCTAGCAGGGATTTTTTCTGACTAACAAGAGATCATTCCCTACAAATAAAGACTGGCACATGTAGTGCCTATAAAAACACAAAACACACAAAATAATTACTGAGATCTTCATTACTCTTTTAATGTGATCTCAGTAGTATGGGTGCTTTTCTCTCTCTTTTTGTCTCTCCTTTCCTACTTCTAATTTTCTCTTCTTGAAATCTGGGTAATTTAGGGTTGGAGTTTGCAAAGTCAGTGCTTTGTGAAATGCTTTATTTTGATTGAATTCTTGCTTCAAGTTTTGCCAAATTCCTGATCTTCTAAAGCTTGCCAGTAAAGCTTATTTTTTAACCTCTTGGGGACGTTTGTTGAGTTCTCCTTTCGGCCACCTCAGGGAAATGTGGCATCTTAAACCCTTTTTAAATAAATTTGCTGGGACCAGGGATTTACACCTCTGTTCCAGGCAGGTTTATGGAAGAGATCAGTGAGTGCCATTCCCTGGCACTTGGAGGACAACCAGGAGATCAAATCCAACCAACATGGATTAATGAAAAGCAGAATGGTTCTGTTTGACCAGCCTAGTCTCCTTCTGTGGAAAAGTGGCCCATGCAGCTGGGGGAAGGGCTTGTGGATGTAACTTGGTTGATGGTTGGGCTGGGTGATCTTGAAGGTCTTTTCCAGTCTTCACAATTCTGTGATTTTTTGTGAACCTATGAAAAACCTGGGTTTTTTTCACTCATATTGCACTATGAGAACTTTCTTTAAAGCAAAGAATTCCCAACAGGAAAACAGCTGAAGCAATACCCAGGAAATTTCTGCTTTTCTTTGTGATACCATTGAATTTAGAGCAGTTCAAGGCTTTTATATCTTAAAATATCAAATATCTTGAGGTCTCTCTTTCTTGGCACTAAAAGAAACCCACATTATAGTAGAGGGTAAAGTTTATCTACCTAAAGTCAGAGGAATCCAAGAGGTCACCCAAGGTAGACTGGTTATTTCAATTCATGTATTTTTTAGAGCAAATCAATCACTTTTACTTTGTCACCTGTGAAACACAGAAGCCTTTTCAGGGTTTGTGACAGGTTAAGAAGAAAATCAAATCTCATGTCTGTAAAGTCATACAAGGCATTACAACTTCCTTAGGAAATGTTTAAGAGGTCAAAATCTGAAAAAGTGTGATACCATCTATATTGCCAGGACACTGAGTCCCAGTGTCATTAATCTGAAAAATGAATCAGCTTTCTACTACTATTTGTTTTTCAATTTCTGTGTTTAAAAAATATCACAGAAAGACTTGACAAGAATCCAAAATACTTGACAGCAGGAAGCACAAATAGGTGTTGTCATTCATTTTCTTTAATTTCACATGTTATGATTGGAAAATCCCAAGTATTATATCCTATCTAAAATAACCTGTGATCTTTAAGAGCTCCTTGCTCATAATTAATTTTCTAAAAGTTGGCATTGTTGATTTGCTCTTTGTAAGACAGGTATAAAATTATTTGGCTGGTGGCTGGTAAGAGACCATGGAGGTGTTCCACAAGCTTTTGTATCTGATTCAAAAAGTTTGTTTATAGGGCTTGTCTTGAAACAACAAAATACTTAAAATTCAAAACTCATACGCTTCTGAATGGGTTTGGGAATTCATTTTGTTATCATCTTTGATTCTTGTTGTTAAAGCAATCCAGGAATTGAGAAACACATTAGCCTAGCCCTGGGGAAATGCATAGATATGCTAAAGGCTGCAGGAAAGCTGAAGGCTGGAGAGATAATGAATTCACTAAAGAGTTTGTTTTTTCAACTCTATCTCAAAAGTTATTTTGAACCATGGGAAAATAACCCTTCCCATTGGCCCAGCTCACAGATCAAACTTTCCAACAGACCTGTTCATATGCAAACCTGTCATCAGCTTCCTGGAATGTGCTTTGAAACAGAGCAAAAGGGGCCCCAAAATAATGGTTTAATACTATTTTATCTGTTCTGGCTCTCACACAGGTGGGAACACAGGAAAAGTCAGGCACTGAGTCTCCATCATTTTCTGTGCTTGTGCTTGTTCTTGTGAGAAGAAGAGAAGATCGAGAAGAACTCGATCATTAATTTTTAACACTGTACAGAAGTGGGAATCGTAGTAACTGTTCAAAGGGCCTGATAGTACATCTTAGATTCAGTGCTGAAAACTGGTCATGACCCTTCTTTTCAGGTGTTGGATATCCCTGAAGACAAAATTAAATGAGGGGGAAAAAAAACATCAAAAAAACCCATCAAGAAACTTAAAAACCCACTTTCTGTTTGATTATGTGAGATACCAAACTTGAATTTCTTTGGCATTTCATGTAGTTTCCTATTTTTAGTATATGACTTGGTTATTTGTATCTAATGACATTTTTTAGTTGTGTTTTCCTCTGTAAATGTAATTTTTTTTTTTTACTATAGAAGACATACCAGAAATTTAGATTTTACTGGCATGCAGTTTTTATACTCTTTTCAGCTGAAAGCACAGCAGCATCATAGAAAACAATTAAAGCCTTGTTGTGGCCTGTTATGAAGTGACCTGTATTTAGGATCATTTATCCTGAACCAGAAGATAAATATTTGATTTCAGGTCAACTTGAGGCTTCCCAAAATTGTGATGAAACAGCACCCACAGTAAAATTTTAAAACATTCTTTCTAACTTCCTATGTGTGGGTTTAGTCTAAATATCCACACACACTGGGAAAAAAAACCAAAAAAACAACAGGATTATGTCCTAAAAAGGTGTTTCCTCCGCATGATTAAAAAGTGTTGGGTTCTGAAATTAGGTTTACATAATTGGATGGAGTCATGTTTGAGGTAAACTAACGAAGCTTTATAATGTGTATTCCAACAACTAGACTTTTGTGGGCTTTTTTACTGCCTTTAATTTAATAAACCATCACCTGAAATCAATAAATATTTATAAAGATGACGTTCAGGAAACATGGAATAGCATTGGCTTGACATGAATTGAAATAGCCTTTTTTAAAATAAAACCACGGGATTTTATTTAATACCTATGTAAAATGTGTTAATGGAACAAATACCTTTCTGTTTTGCAGTTCATTCAGATTTATGTGGCTCTTTTCTGGCTTGTTTCACAAAATAATCTTTTCTACTTTGTGACTTTCCTTCCAATCCCTGTGGTACTAAGCACTATTTATTTTAAAGCTCCAAGCATTCAACAGCAAAGTAATTAGATTTGGTGAGGATATGTTTTCCTTTAATTTCATCACCACTTTCTGCTTGTGATAAAAATCAGCCCAGCATTTCCAGGAATGAAGTTTTGCAGATATCTGGTGCAATCATATCTCAGAAAAATCAAGGGGAAAATCACTTCAAAATTAAACTAGAAGATAATTTAATGTATTCTTCCCTGTGAAGGAGGTGAGGCCCTGGCACAGGGTGCCCAGAGAAGCTGTGGCTGCCCCTGGATCCCTGGAAGTGTCCCAGGTTGGACAGGGCTTGGAGCCACCTGGGGTAGTGGAAGGTGTCCCTGCCCATGGCAGGGGGTGGGATGGGATGATCTTTAAGGTCCCTTCCAACCCAAACCAGTCTGTGACCCAGTTTCCACCCACTGAGTCCTGATTTTCCTTTTCCTGGTGGATTAAAGAACAGTGGAGGATCAGGCATGGTTCAGGTCCCTTTCCCTCTCTTCCCAGGCATTGATTATTGCCCATTAGGGGTGGCAGGATATGTTGGATATGTTGGAACAGATCTAGTTTCTTTTTTCTGCCAGATATTTCCCATAAGGATGTGTGAGGTCCTTTTCTAAGTGAGGCTTCTGCTTTAGAATTCTTTTGGCCTGTATGACACAGTTAAAAGGAGCAATGCCCAAAGGTCGCAGTTTTTTTTTCACTAGAGAGTTTTTCTACTGCATTTTTCCTAATCTCAGATGGTCCTGCCACCAGAGCAGTCTTTCCCAATACCAGACTGTACCTTTATACCTCCTTTCTAGAGACCCCTGTAGTGTCTTTGGATTTTTTTCCCTTTTTAAAACCCTTCTTTGAACACTTAAACTCTCCACATATCACCTTGGTCCCTCTGTCCTACTTGAAGAATTTCTGGACCCTTTTTCTTCAGTCAGGAAGGAACAATTCAGTATTCCTGGCTTGTTTCAGCTGCAGTAAATGACCAGTCTAGATTTAGTGACCAGCTATTGCCCCTAGCCTGGCAGTAACTTAGCACAGCCATTACCTGCAGTATTTGGCACATTCTCCCGTAGATATATCCAAGACTGCAATGGGCCCTTATTAACAGCCTCAGAAAACTGACCAGAATTCATTAAAGTGCATCCAGAACACCCAATTCATCATGGTGGGGCAGAAATGCAAATTTTATACCCTATTCTATGGCATGTGCTTGGGTGAATATATCTTGAGACTCTTCCAGAACAGCAGCCATTCTAATTCTCTTGGAAAACTTGTCCCAACTTTACATCTGCAGTGACTTGGAGATGTAAGACATGTAGCCCTGTAAAAAAATATACTCTGCATTTTGCTGTGGCAGAGTAAAAGAGGTTGAGAGAATTTTGCCTTGAGATCCTATTGCTGTCCTCTCCTGGAAGGAGAATTTGGAGCCTGACTCTTGGATGAGCACAGGGAAAATACAAGGGACAACAGATATCAATTAGAATGTAGGAAATTTCAATTAAATATGAGGGAAATTTTTTTCTTCATGACAGGCTATAAAAATATTTATCCTTTGAGTTTCATTGGACAAGTGCTTGTGCACCATTTGGACTTGCTTGTAAGGGAGTTGATTCCATGATAAATTTGAATTTATGTGAATCCTATGTCATTGCTTCTTCTCCATGGCCTTTCTGTGCTGGAAATTATAATAATTATGTAATTTTGAAAAAAGAAACACCTCTGTGGCTGCTGTTGTAGAGAGTCCTGAATCTACCTCACCTTAATGGGGTATATTTATTCCATGCATAATATTACTTAAAAATCTAAATTAAAATATAATCTGTTTGTATTTCCCATTGATATGTGATTTAGTGAAAATGAATTAATCTATTAATGGCAAAGCAGCTTTATAAAATTTTGATTTTCCTCCAAGTCTTTTGAAAGACTCCTAATTTTAACTTATTGCTCCAGCCTTCTAAAGAAACAACCAGTAAAATAATTTTTTGACCTTTTCATTCTCTTCCTTAGTGTTATGCCAAAATGCTTTGCAGCATATTTTAATCAAATACAGAAACTTGTGTTAAGATTAATAGTTTACAATTTCCAATGCTCTAAGTACCATTATGTTAACAAACATTGAAATGCTAATTACAAAAATAAATTAAGTGACCTTAAATATATATATATATACACATATATACTGAATTAAATGTAGGGGTTTTTTCCAGAATTATGAAGCAAGGGACAAAAAGAGTGGACAATAAATAACAATACACAAAAATCACAAGGCAACATTTAAAAAAAAAATTAATAGCTTTTAGGCACAGAAGAGAAGAATATCATCTGTTGCCTCGCATCCTAGGGGACTTCAAATTTCACGTCCTGACTCTTACATAAAACCTAAAACTAGTTGTTCAAATAAAACAGAAATATCTTAAAATGAAACAATAATTTCTTTTCAAGGTCTATTGAAGCATTATTTCAAAGCCTCACATGACAAAAAAATCAGCCATATCCCCAGGCAGATCCTTTCAGTAGTTAATTATTTTCACATGAAATTGCAGAGGGTTGTTTTATGCTTGGATGTTTGTAGCTCTCCAGTAAAACAATGCAGGTCTTGTCATAGGCACTTGTCCCACCATGGAAAATGAAGTAATTCTGTCTCACTACCCTGTGCTGCAGAGCCCCATCATTCAGGCTCTCACATGGGAAGAGGGGATCAAGGTTTAATATTCTCATCATGCTGAGAGCGCTTTGTTCATATAGTGAAGCATATTTTATTTTAGGGAACTCACAGTCTTCCCAGTCAATGCCATTTATTAAGCAAGTGTGAGAGAACAAGTGAAAATAACTCCATAAATTAGGGATTAGGAACTAATCTAGAGTGCCAGGATTTGAGACCTAATTCCACTGAATATGTGAGCACCATGAGAGCAAGTGGAACACTGTCAGTGGGATGACTCCTAAGAAAGGCATAATCACATATTGCAGGTTAACTGGGATGCACTTGTGAGTAATGAGAGATCTGCAATTGAATCTCCACAGGTAGAGAAGAAAATTGAATTTCCTTGCCCTATCTCTTCTCTGAGTGCCTAAAACAGTGGATTATTGACTAAAAAATGGGTGATGTTCCTTCCTTACATGTATCCAGTTGGTGCTCCCAGAATTTAAACCAGGTCTAGATTGCAAATTTCACTCAGAACTCATTGTTTTCTTTTTGCAGGTGGTGAAAGAAAGTAAGAGCTGTTTTTCATCTTTCTCTGTAGAAATATGGAACTCTTAACACAAAACTGAAAGTACAGTAGATGCAACTCTTCAGCTGAAACTTAGACCAGGTTTGACAAAGAGTATTAAAAAGCCATGTAAGGTAGATAAAAGCTTTATAACACAGCCTGGGAATGACTCTCAGCTAGATTTTTAGTCAAGTGAGACACAGCAGATTTCAGTGTGACACCAGGCTTTTTTTTTCTCTTCTTGATTTAATTTTAGTACAGTCTATTCAATTCCAGTTTCATACAAGTGTGAGGCAAAAGCTTTCTTTGCCCACAGTCTTGAATATATGTGTGTATGTACAGCAGATGTGTTAGCTGTTCCTGAATTAATAAAGACCTCAACTCTTATATACAAATTGTGCTAATAATTTAAGAGAAATATAATTTGAGTATAAAGTTCTTATTTATATGTGACAAAAGGAGAACAACACCTCTGTTTTTCATATGTATTTTAATGGTAAAATTTTTATCTGGCACAATTTCTATTTATCCATCTCTCTTTCCTCATTAGCATGAGCCTACATTAAAAGTTCAAGATATATTCTTGTATTTTAAAGTACAGTAATTTCACGATTATAAGCCGCACCTGATTATAAGCCGCACTTGGGTTCAGACCAAAATTTTAGTCAAAATTGCGTGACTTATAATCGTGAAATTACTGTAAATATGTTTCCAATAGAATTCATATGTGCAATGGGACATGGGGAATATTTCTTTAATGGGCTGAAACAACAATAAGTAGTGAGAATAAATAACACAATTTGCTTTGCCTTGCTGTTGTTTAAGCTATTCCAAACGTAACAGAAGTATTCTGGGCTAAGCTTCCAACAGGGCACTGTGCATGGAATAAATAAGAAGGATTTCAGGGCTGTAGAGAAGAAAATAATATCTGTGAGCTGTCAAGATATGTCAGACACTGAAGTAACCCAAATTTTGACTTAAAATATATTGGTGCATACACAAATTCAGTTCTCTCTCTCTCTCTCTACACAGATGCATATATATATGTTATATATATTATATATATAGTGAAATCCAACTGAATGGAATAAAACAGACTATCTCTCTCCCCCTAACTACTTTATAGAATATGCTAATGGGAAATTTGGCTCTGCTCTAGAATATGGAAAGTTTGGTGGATTTTTTTAAAGAACATTACACTTGGGGGTTTTTAGAGCACATTTTCAAGAGCCTCACTACACTTTAAGAGAGGCCAGTTATTTTTTTCTCAATAAGGTAATCAGTAAAACTAAAAGATAGCAAACAGGACACAGATTATTGTACAATGAAAAAACNAAAAAAAAAAACAAAACAAAACAAAAAAAAAAAAAACAAAAAACCACTAAACCTTGGTTTCCATGTAATTTAAACCACTTACAGTCTTCTCCTAGTACCAAAATATAATACCAGCTACAATTATTTTTTTTTCTCTGACCTTTTCACTGATATGTAGTGACATTATCATATTGACACATTGGAGTAGGATAATTAGAAAATTAAGTGGATTTTTTACAAGTAGGAGCAATCTTAAATTAATTTAGCCAGCACAAGACAGCTTTTCTGAGAACTGCAGTGACAGAGACTGGCAGGGAAGTATCCTGCCTTGAGTTGAGACCCAAACATAACATATTTTCACATGAAAGAAGACAGGCAATTAGTTTCAGTGCTTCTAAATTATTATACAGCTGTGAGAGAAATGGAAAAAAGACACACAGGTTTCTTCTATTGAATTGTTAGGATATTAGATCTATCTTATTCCCTTCCTATTTGCAAACCAGTGACCATAGTCCTCTACACAGGTTGAGGAGTTAATGTGATACATTGAAAAGAAAATCCAAAAGAGCAAAATCAAAACTTTCCCCAAAGAGTTTGGGCAAAAGCTGCAGTGAACTCGCATCAGCCACTGCATTTTGGTTAAACTTCCAATGTGAATGATTTCACATTATGGGGGATGGAGAAGTTCTGTTACCTGCCATAAGAAGGTTTTATCTAATGAGAAATCATGCAGAAGTTGGGTGAAATAGAGCCTATTGTGTCCTTAGCTTTGCTTGAGAGAGGCTTAGAGCAAATAACTGCAGTGAGAGAAAAGAACTTCGGAATGGTTCAACTTACCTAAAGCAAGGGGTTATCGAAGCAGTGTTGACTCTAATTTCTCTGAAATTGGGAAATAACAGAAAGGTTTGGTCTGGTAGGGACCTTAAAGCTCATCTCATTCCACTCCTGCCATGGACAGGGACACTCCCCCTGTCCCAGGGTGCTCCAAGCCCTGTCCAGCCTGGCCTTGGACACTTCCAGGGATCCAGGGGCAGCCACAGCAAATCTGGGCACCCTGTGCCAGGGCTCAGCACCCTCACAGGAACAATTCCTTCCCAATATCCCATCTAATCCCCCAGTTTTCAATTTGAAGTCATTTTCCCTTTTCTTATCACTACAGTGAACAGGGAACTATGCACGGGTGGATTAATTCTCT
>PYHW01010656.1:2289544-2324700 GCA_013186435.1 Turdus rufiventris | reverse complement strand
GGGTGCGCCTTATAGTCCGGTGCGCCTTATGGTCGTGAAATTGCTGTACTTTATCTGATCAGCAAATCAAGTTTAACTGCAATTCAAAATAATATTGCACAAATGTCCCAATTAATTTCTCTACATAATCTTTCTTTATAAATTCCGTAGAAAATAATTTCTTTGAAAAGTTAAACAGCGCAAAGCAACACTAGACTGTCATAGGGAAGAAAACTGTGATCATCATGAATTGTCACAACATTTAGGATTTAAAAAAAATACATGGGTTTGGTTGTTTGTTTGTTTGTTTGGGGTTTTTTTTGTTGTTGTTGTTTTGGGGTTTTTTTTGTTTGGTTTTGTTTGGTTTTTTTGGTTTTTTGCTTAGTCCAAAATTTGCTGCGTGTTTAATTTTTAAAAAATTTTGAAATACTAGATTAAAATCTAGAAAATTTTTTTAAATTTTAAAATATGTGATTTTTGTGAAAAAAAATCATGTCCAAGTAAAGGCTATTTTTATTTCCACATTTCATTCCCTGATGTCATTAGCTGTCCCTTGCCCGTGGGTCAAACACACCTAAGCAATACAAACCATCAATCTCTACATGCCTTTCCTATTCAGGTGCATTCCACTTTTATATGTGGGCTCTCTTTCAGGAGATGGGTTGGTTTGCTCAGGCAGTTCTCTTCAGCAGTGCATTTTTCAGCAAATCCTGCTGCCTTTTAAATTCTCTGTTGAATTTCTCCTTATCATGCCTTTTTGAGTTACATAAAATATAAAAGGCAAATGTTACATTGTCTTTCTCATAGTGGAAAAGCACACAGATCAATGCCACCACATAACTCCATCCTATTAAGTACTTAAAGATTTTCAACTTGAGACAGAAATTACCATTTTTGGGTTGTGTATAGTTATATTAATATATATTGAGGCTATATGACTATGAAAATAAATATCACCCTACTGATATGTACATTATTTATTAGTTCAGAGACCTATGGAAAGAAAAATAAAGTTGTTAAAACTCTGGGGGAATAATTTATCTTGTTGGTCCATCACCCTGAAATATTGAAGAGCTGAATTATTTGTTCCAGTGTCCCTTACATCAATGTTGAATGGAAACCTCTTCTGTTCATCTTCTCCTGGGTTTCAGAATGGGCACAGGGCTTTCAGCACAAACTGCCACATAAATGAGGGATCTCAGTCACCACAGAGTCCCAGGCAGGTCACACCATCTGCCTCACCTTATTGAAACATCCCAAACCATGGGATGTTCAAATATCCACTCCCAGTCAAAACTTCAGATGGAGAGGTAGCCAGAATTTATTGTCCTAGTGCTACTTTACTTTTCCAAGGGACAGTTTTATCATTCTCATTATTTGACACAATCCTTGAAGAAGAAAACCCCCAAAGAGGTCCATTACACCACGATCATACCAAAAACTCCTCCACCTGCCTTTCTTACCTGACAGAAATGCTTGGCAGATTTAGGCAATATTGACTAATGCCTTGGAAATCAGCAGTTTTATTCCGTTGTTCTCATAGACTCTGTATTATCAGCCTGTTAAAAATCTCACAGGTCTCTTTCAGTTCCTGCTGAGGGAGCTGGGATTGTGTAGCCTGAATAAAAGGAGGCTCAGAGGAGACCTTGTTGCTCTTTAAAACTCCCTGAAAGGAGGTTGTAGCCAGGTAGGGGTCGAGCTTTTCTCCCAGGTAACAAGTAATACGACAAGAGGAAATGGCTTCAAAGTGCTCCAGGAGAGGTTTAGATAGGATATTGGGGAGAAATGCTTGTCAAGCACTGGAAAACGTTGCCCAGGGAAGCAGTGGAGTCCCCACCCCTGGAGGGATTTGAAAGCCGTGTGGATATGGCACTTGGGGACAGGGTTCAGTGCTGGCCTTGGCAATGGTTGGACTCGACCTTAGAGCTCCCTTTTGCAACCTCAGTGATTGTGTCTGTGATTATCTGATTCTGTGGCATCGAATGCCAAATGCAGAGAAAAATCAGTGCTGGAGCTGGCCACCAGTCTGTATGGATCGTATGAATAGGAAGATTTGGGTTGAAATGTGGTGCACTTTATGGAGGTATCCACTTGGTTTGCAAATGCAAAGCTCCTCCTTCTGTGTGAGCAGCTCTTAAGAATGTCCCTCTCTTCACCAACAGTGATCAGCAGCAAACTCCAAACTGGACAGGACAGAGTTAAGGTGAGGAAGTTGCACAGAACCTAAAGGCGACATAAAGCTGCAGAAAATGGCTTGACCGAAATGCCTGAGAGATGAGGCAGAAATTGTTCAGCAAATTGGAAATTGTGAGTCATTAATGATGCATATTGTTCAATTTACAAATTAAATTAATTGTGTTAAAAGTTCATGGTTGTGAGTCAAGTAATTTTTCAGAGTATGCACATATTTCGAACCATTAAGGAATTTCTGGGGATGGAAAGTGAGCTCCTTTTCATGATTATGTCTCTTTCTTAAGAACCCTAAATTAAATTTTTAAAATGTCAGGCAAATTACCCGTGTGAGCATTTCTGAGGCACAAAACCCTTTTAAGGATGTTATTTCTTCATCCAGTAAGACTCACTATGCCTGAACATACAGCACACGCTGCAGCATCTGGCCTTTTAAGCATTAAAAGCTTCTGAAACTTCTCAGAGGCTAAAGTCATTATGAGGTGTATTTTTAAATTAATCCAATAAATTAAGCAACAGCTTATTAAATTCAAGTTACATTTATGGTTTTTTTTCTGTTCCATAGCTATGAAGGAAGGAAGAAAAAACTGCTTTTTTTTTTTGGTGTTCATTAACTGCTGCACTACAATTGTTCAGCTGGCAAGTATGTGGCTTACTCTTTTATCAGATTATTTTTCTATATATTAATTTGTGATAGAGAGTATTATCATTATTTTTATTTTTAATAACTTTTGGGGTTTTTTGGGGGTTTTTTGGTTTTTTTAAGAACAGTAGGAAAGGAATGTATTCTTTAAACATTTTATTATTATACTTATGTATTTACATTTTCTGCATGCAGAAAATAAAATACACAATGAAATGTCATACCTGAGAGGAATATATATTGATTGGTGATCTGTTTTTGTGTTATATTTCACTCTGGGATCCTGGCTCCATTTAGGTGATGTGATGATTTCAGTTTAGAAGGCAGAATTTCATCTGGAAGCTGAAGAAACCTTTTCCTCCAAGTTCATAATCTTATTTCTTCTTCTGCCAGGGGAATTTGTGAAATTTCTGGAAGTACTCAGACCAAAATCCAGCTTCAAGCTGGGGAATTTTGCATTTCCATGACTGAGTGGCAGACATTGGGGAGATGCAGCAAAGTTCCTGTACCCAGATACAGCACAGGTGTTTGTCTGTAATCCCCAAGCCACAGTCTCTGTGGAAATACTCTGGTAGAGAATTTGAAATATGCTTCTATTCCAACTTGATGACCGGCAGGCTGATGATGCCTCCTCTTCCCTGGCCCTATAAGAAGGAGCCAAAGTATAGGTTTTTACAAGTGACATCAAGTTTCCATGATAGAAAATAAGAGTTACTGCAAACATCTCAGTGTGAAGAGTCCTAAGGCAGAGGAGTCCTTGCCAGGGGCACAAGATGGAATAAGAAGGACATTTCTGATGAATTTTAAACACAGCCAGGATGAATTGCCTTTGAAAACCATTCAAACCTTTACAAATGTGGACTTTTCCCTGAAGTTGGTCAAGTTTCCTCACTCCAGGAAACCCTCTGGAAATGATACCCAACTTCCATGGGCTTGTGGGCACTGATAGCAAGGCGAACTGTCCTGAAAGAAGTATTGCAATGCCTCTCAGTGGCTTTTCTTTTCTTTAAACACAAACTCTGTGGCAGCCCTGTGGCTGTGAGTAGTGCTGGCCCACGAGCCATGAGATGACAACATCCCATCCCTCCCTCCAAACCTGGCACTTTCAGGGTGCTGAGGGACTGTTATTCCAAAGCAGAGATTTCTGTTTTGCAGGGTGACTCACAGCCTAGTGGAAGGCTATAAATATTCATTCCAAAAATGCCAGAATCTGTCTGTCTCACCAGGCTGTTTTAAATTAAATCCTGCTGCTTGTATTGAAGGAGAGAGTCTGGGATGGTGGATAATGAAAGCTAAACAGGAACAGATCTGAGCAGCCACTGCTGCTGTGACATTCTGACTTGGAAACATGAAACCAAGATGCTTCTCCTTAAACACATCTCAGCAATCTTTCATGTAGAAAATCACAGTAGCATGTGCTAAAATATAGTGGTATGAGCTGTCAGTACATGAATCGAGGGCTACAGAGCTATTTTGGATTAGGTATGACAAGCAAAAAGGACAGATACTGAGTTAATAACCAGATTATTCCAAGATTAAACACATCTCTCTTTCTTAGCTCCACAGTGGATGGCATGTTCATGTTTTATAAATTCCCACTGTCTAGATCTCAGGAGGTGTGGATTTTTTTTTTACTTTTATTTTCACCCATGTCTGTTTTGAGTAACTTAGGGTGAAAACAAAACCTATCGTACTTTAAAAAATGATCCATTCAAAAAGCAATAGCTACAGATAGACTTTATATGTGACTACTTCAAAAATGGAAATACTAAAGGCATGTTTATCTAGATGTATGTATTCTGTGAATACTGTGAAATTTTGTGACAGTGTTTTTCTTGTTGCTCTGGACGCATTCTCAATGTCTTGTTTTCCCTGGATCAGCATGAAATTTTCAGAAATCAGGATTTGGGAGCCTACATGATTATTAAAAGCTGAGCATACGTAGGCAAAGAAAAGTGTCACAATGAAGAGCAATTTAAATCAAAGTGCTTAGTGGCATCAGGTGCCACTCCAAAACGACAGAGGAATCTTGTCAGCTCCACTTGCAAATATCAGACTCTCTAAAAAGTCTTCAGTGGCCCAGCCATTAAGTGGGCAACAGAATTTGGCACTAGGATTTGTTTTTCATCTTTAGGAATTTCAGCCAATTGCTGATAAAAGTCCCATAAAACCTCCATGTCACATTTACCAAATCCTCTTAGATGGGCACAGTGTCACTCAATTGGAATTAAACCTCTTTCTTAGGCAGCAGAGTTGCATGACAGCTTTATGAAATTTAGTAGCAGGATTCAACTTACTCTTTGAAACGCCTGAATCCAGGAATCTGTGTGGGAGCAAAGTGTGGGCTGGGTGATTACTACATGCAGTATCCTGGGAGTACTCTCAGAGGGGCTTAGAGAGCTCTTCAGATCACCCTGAAGTAGTTTCTGATGTTCATTCAGTCAGAAGAGTTTCTCTTGTCAGTGGGTAAGTCAGCCAGGGGCTTGGTAACACTGTGGAAATGTCAGCTTCAAGCATCATGTGGTATTTCCTAGACTTCCTGAGGTGCTTTCTCAGGCTGTTAGATGGGGTATGAGTAGTTCTTAATGAACACAACTTCACTGCCTTCAGGAATAAGGCTTTGTTACAGTCCTGGAAAAAAAGAAAAATGGAGTTTTTATTCTTCATTATGGTTCCGTCCATATGGGTGGATACATGGAAACAATGGTTCTCAAAGCTGATAGGACCAGAACTCAACTCCAACGGCTTCAGCTAACAATCTAGATTATGCCAGGTAAACTTTGGTGTGACAAAATGTGGAAAAAAAAGGTACCTTGAAAACCAGACAATTTGGTGGTTCTACTTCCCAGTCCCCCACTGTCCCTGCAAATTCCAGTGATAAAAACTTAACCAGAAACACTCCTGCTGCAATACTGCAAAAACCAGACACCATGGAAATTAATTTCCCTTGTCATTTGATCAGTGTTTTGCTTGAGGTAACAGGTTTCATAGAATTTCTCTTTGAAACTCTGTTCAAAGCATCACAGAACTGTGTGAGAGGTCATCCATGGTATTTTATCTTTGCATGTGATAAGGTACATCTCAGGCTGCTGCATCATGTCCCTGTGTGGGGTGTATTTTATGGTATTTTATCACACCATTCAACCTGTGTGTTTTGAGGTCATTTATGTAGACATTTCATCCAACACAAAGCTTTGGCCTTTTAGCAGCAGGTAAAACTCTCCAGGGGAAATATTTCAGAGAGGAAGCTTGAGCACAGGTGAAAGTACAGGAATACAACAGAGCACAAACGAGGGAGGAACCTGAAAAAAACACTAACACCTCTACCACTGACAGCATTTATTTCACATATTTATCTATGGGAAAGATGAAGGAAAAAAAATGTTCCTTGGTTGTTTTTCCAGCAAAGAATCATAGAATCGTTGAGGTTGGAAAGGAGCCTCCAGGATCATCAAATGCATGAGCTATATCCTGGTAGGATCTCATTAGGGACCATTTTGGTAACTGGCAGCCCAAGTAATGTCTATCATCTCTCAAGATTAATAATAATAATAATAATTTAAAAAGTGTTTTTCTTTGTTCCCATAGATCAGGGGTCTGCTCTGCTGCCATAAGAAAGGTCTAGACAGCTTTACTTTTCCTCTGCAAGTCCCAGCTGCCATTGTCCAGAAGGCCAATTTAACACTCAGCATGCAAAGCATTTTCTCAACCCCATTTTACCCAGTTCCCGGTGGGAAAAAAGTCGTAAGAGTGGCATTTCAGAATTGATGGAGAAAAATGTTCACATTTTTATTCTTTGATTTTCTTGATAATTTTTTACCTCCAAAGCACAACATCTCCAGGCAGCATCTGGCAACAGAGCTGCTGAGAATTCAGCTGAGGGAAGAAGAGAGTTTGATTTCTGGAAATCAATGCACAGGGGTCTGCTCTTCATCCCTGGACACACCTCAGGACAGCAACACAAGCAGGTAAGCAAGACTGGAAACCACTTCCCTTCAAACCCAAATTATTCCATGAAGCTGTGGTAAAAATAAAGATTGAGGGAGAAAGAGTAATTTACATTAAAGAGCAGTACTTTTACTGAAATGTTTTCAATTATGTTCTTATGAATGCTTCAGATAAGGTTTGTTGTACAGGTGTATTTCCAAACATAGAAGTGAACTTCTGTAGAATTAAAAAAAAACCCATAAAAATAATTAGGAAGTAGTTCATGAAACACTCAGGAAATGTCTTCTTAAATTTTGATGGAATATTATATAAAGATTAGAGAAAGTATTCTAACCATAGGTTTAATAAAATATATCATTAAGATCACAAGAATGGTCCCCATTAAATTATCTTGAAAGATATAATGAATTACTTTGTTATATTGCGTAGAATGTTAATGAAATTTTATTCCTCAGTCATTATAATTTTCATGATGTTTCATAGAAATATTATCAAAATGTCAAACAAAGCATAAAGAAGTAATCACAGCCACGAAAAAAAGAAGACATGAAAGTCACTTTTTCATACGTAAAACATGTCCTTTAAGAGTACACTTCTTAAACTCATATATAAATACTGAACCTGGATTTTCAAAGAGCTTTTCAAAAAAGCTCTTTTTCACTTCTCTTCAAAAGAAACTTCGTTGTCATAGGATAAAAAGAGAAGTTGTCCCATGGATTAACTAGTGATTAATGAATGGGGGAAAAGTTAAGAAATAATTAAAAATTTTTACAATGAAAGGAAATTGTTGGCATATGTAATATAGAAAAGATACAGAGAGTGAGCTGAGAAATGTTACTGATTATTCAAATTTACCCAGAGAAGTAAAGAGAGACTTGGCTTCCTGAAGGAGGTCATGGGTCTCAGTGACAGGAAAAAAAGCCAAAATTACATTAGATATTGATAAGAACATTGGAGAAACATCTCAGAATCACTTGGGATACCTCTGAGAAAATATTAATAAGCAGAAGTAAGCCAAAAAGCTAAATGATGCTGTGTTATTGGGAGTGAAATAGAAAATCAAAGAGGAAATATCTTAAAGCCACTGTGTAGCTTCCTGAGAGTGGTCACATCTTGAGTAATACCCCTGTTTATATCAAAAGCCATGAAGGAAAACTGAAAAAGGTGTAAAAAGGAAGGAAGCAAATGGTCAAATGCAGCAGTGTCTGTGTGAGGAATAAGAATGAGTTACAGAATTCCAATTCCAAATTGAAGTTCCACAGGGAAGGGTTGTGCAAATACAGATGTCCATCCTAGTCCATTGACTGACTTACATCCATCAGGTAGGGGTTCAACTCAGATGAAAATAAGAACAAACTCCTTTGCAAATTCATACTTGAGAATTTCCCTGCTCCTCTGCATCAGTGACTCTCAGCACTGAATTTCTTGATTATGCCCATTTTTGCAGTTGTAAAACTCCTATTGTCGATGGAAATTTCTGCACCAGTTCCATGGTCAAATTTGTTGCTGTTTTATTTTTACCCGGAGAACAAAACCCAAACAGATTTTAAATATTCAACTCAAGTTATAGATCCAACATCTAGCCTTTATGGAGCGAGTTTGCAGAGCTATAACTTCTGCCCTCCACACAATGTTATAATAAAAAAAAAAAAAAACAAGAAAAAAAACAAGAAAAAAATAATAAAATTTAAAAAAAAGAAAAAGAAAAAAAGGGATCACCTTGCAAAAAATCTCTGCTCTCCACTGTTTAGGCTTCTCTGAACCTGGAGAAGGGTAATTGCTCAGCTGATGTTAAACGAGGCTCAAGGCTACAATTATTTAAACAGTGATACCTGCTGGCCATGCCTTCAGCTACTGAGCAGAGCTGTTTCCCTCCCCTACAGCGAGGAAACTTGTAAGGACTGATATATTGTGCACAAAAATGGGTCTTTTCATCCCAAATCCAGTGGCAGCTACCTATCTGATAAAAGAATGGGTTTGTTTGGAAATCCTGCAAAGGCAGTAGGACATCTACTCATGATGAGAAACAAATCTGAAAATGATGTTTCAGTCCTTCAGGTTATTCTCCAGGGAGTAGTTTTGGTAGGTTTTTCTGTGTGGTGAGATTTAATCATGTTTGAGGAGCTTCCTTGGATTCACTCCAATATATCCATGTCTCCCTTGTAGTGGGAAGCCCAGCAAGGACTCAGAAATCCAGGAGTACCTCCCCAGTGTTGAGGGCGAGAATCCCCTCCCATCACCTGCTGGCAGTGCTCTGTCTGAAGTGAATGCATCAATTTGTAAAAGTTTTTTGTGTTATTTATCCAGATTCTTATGAATATAGAACTTATAACCTATAAATTATAAAACCTGATGCACATCACCAACGAAAAGCGCTGTTTTCTTCAAAAGAAAACTTCTTGTCAAATGTCTATGCTGCCAAGAAGCAGCACCTAGATCTGAACATCTATTCTAAAATGTTTTCTTAATTTGTTACTTCTCCTTCCCCCATTGTCTTCCCAGTTAGTCTAACATATTTGTGGAAATTGTATCTTTTCAGAAATTCAAAAGCACAATTTTCCTTCTTTGGAAGGAAGATAAATAGCACAGCACTCTGTGACAACAGGAACAGTATAAAATGAAACAGTAGAGTAAGAGTCGACATGGTAACATTTGATTTACAAACCTGAATCAAAATTACATACAGAAACAAAAGGGTGGAAGTTTAATTCCCTTCATATGCTGTCATCTCTGCTTATTCTGTGTTCTGGTACCACCTCAGAGTTCTCGTTGTGGAGTATGTAAACTCTTAATGGACACAAAATAACTTGGGTAATAAAGTCCATAAATTCTCTTTGCCTTTATAATTACAATCAGTGATTCAGTGGCTACTGAGAGACAAAGGGCAGGTAATTCTGTATCTTCATACAATTTAAAGAAGGTAAATGTGCTATCATGATCATCTAGACTGACCTTTCTGCATTGACTGCATCATTTCTCCCAGTGAGAGAATCCTGTAATGATTCCAAAGACTCGAGGTTAAGTGAGATAAGATTATCTCAAAGGCCTGGATCTATCTGAATCTGTCAAAAAGGCATCTAGTACAAACCACGCAATTATGGGCTCCTTCTTACTAACAGGGAAATTCAGTCATCTGGAAAAAAAATGCCTAGGCTACATGGAAAAAAATCATCCAAGAAGTAAATATTTTTCTAACAAAATTTCTGTTGTCTAAAATTAGGTGAAGGCCATCCCTGAAAAATGGATTTTTAAAGACATATTTTAAAAAAATTAATATTTAGGTTTTGTCCTCTGTGTGCATGACAGGTTTATTGATTATAAACTTCCAGTGACTGAAACAGGATAATGAATTCCCAAGTGTGTTGGCTCCTAAGATAAGCTGGATGGAAATGTTCTCCAGGATAACATGGTCTAAAATAACCATCCCATGATCATTTGCTGACTCCACACTGGTGCACTCCACAGCTGATCACATCACCAGCCAGCAGGGAATACCATGTCCATGTGAGGGGAAACATTCCATGTACGAGGTTAAAAATTCAGGCAGCTCCCTAATAAATGCATGCAGCCAGCTGAGCAGTAAAAGCTGCAAGTAAAGAAGCACCCACAGAACAGTTTGGGTTTCCTTCAATAAGAAAATGGGAGAGTGGAATGGCAGGAAAGGGACTCCAACATCTGCCATGATTATAGAACAGCCAGATCAGAGAAAGCTACTGTTCGACACACAAATATTTTGAATTACCATAAAATGTATATATTTATTTATATAATTTGACCAAGTTCCATGGTTCTTTTTGCTAAATGTGTGTTCTACTTGAATGAGTCTTCAAGTTAAATAAATAATATGAGATTTCTTAACTTTTAAGAGTTGTAGGGTAGTGCAGTGATAGAGTACTGTGCAGAGATACCTTAAAATCAACCACAAATTACTTCATTTGCACTTCAGCCTTTAGTCCATGGGGCTTTTTCTATCACTTTTTCTTTTTTTTTTCTTACTGCATGAAACTTAAATACCAATGAAAATATTAAGGAAGCCTGAAGAGTGGGTTTGTGTATAATCAATTCCACTGTGAACTGTTGAGTTTAACTGGGTTACAACTGGTGCTGTTCTGGAGGAGAGGGGGAAATGTGTCTCAGGAGGTCTTAATTGATTTATTTTCATGTATTTACAGTGCAGTAAGGCTGTTTTTAGCCATGCCCTCTGGCACCATCTCCCATTTTCAGAGCAGCAGATTAGACCAGCCTGGGCAGCAGAATAAAGCACTTGGAACAACCTGGGATAGTGGCTAGTGCCCAGGGCAGGGGGTTGGAACAAGATGGTCTTTGAGGTCCCTTCCAAGCCAAAGCATTCTGTGATTCTGCTCGTCCCTTGGGCTGGACAGAATTTGCATGGTTCAGGTCATACAGCCCAGTTCTGGGCTCCTCAGTGCAAGAAAAAATTTACTTAATTTTGCAAGCATTTATATATATAATCTTAGCAATAGAATAACTGTGTGCAAAAATCAGTGCTACACATAACTTGGGCTTTAATAACCATCACAAGGCTTGCTGCTCTGAATGGAGCACTAAGAAAATGCCTGCCAGGGGCTTTCAGTGCATGATGTGCATCCAAACCTCCAGGCAATCCAAGCCAGTAAGAGAGAATGCTGAGAGGATACACCTATGTGACCACACATCACAGCTTTCAAAAGCCAAACCCCTCCCGTTCCTCAGACACAAATCTGAGTGCCAATGTGGTGAAATAAGAGCTATTGGAATTGCAGCAGAGGTGTGCATTTTGACTCAGCATTTAACTCCTTGTGTTCATAACCACAGGAGATTTCACAAAGAGCTGATTGCCAATTACCACATGGCACAGAGAGAAGGGTGTTCTGAAACTGGCAGACCCTGTGAGACATTTAGGGAGAGAACTGACATGCAGTTTGCTGCATTTTCAGTTTCTAAAATCATCTGAGGTCTGAGGAGTGTATGCAGAGAAAAACAGCACAGTTTCTTCCAAGTACAGGAACATTGTCACAATCTGCCAGTTTTAAAGTGGAAAAAAAACCCCATCCTCTGGCAACTAGATGAAGATCTAACATAGGTGGAATTTCAGTACATGTGGGAGATAATAGTTATTCCTACTTTTGTTCAGAAATAAATTAAATCCTCACTTTGTCTTTGATTGTTCCTTCTGATTTGCTGCACTCTTTCCACTTTCTCTAAAATTCTAACTGCCATTCAATTCAGATTCAGCCATGTACTGAGATGGAATAGACACAGAACATGCTCTGATTATGTTCTTAAGCTCAATCATCATGGGTTACAATTACCCATTTTTAGACTTACATCCCATCTTAATCAGGAACTTGATCTTGACAGATTTTGAACAAGCCAATCTAGAGGCAATTAGCTGTGTCTTGTAGCATGTATGTTCCCAAAAATTCACTTATACAGATGAAAATTTGGCATCTCAGGAGGCAGGGTCATTAGAACACATCGTTTTTGAAGGGTGAAGGAAAAGCAAGGAGGGAAAAATAGTAAGGAGGTATTTTTTTAAATCTTAAAACTGTAAATACAGAATTTGAAATATTTTCATTGAGTGCAGTGCACTCTGTACTTTTGTACATGATTTCTTAGCTGAACTCTGCCCTTTCTCCACCCAGCAAGGCATTCCATGGCCAAATAAAAAAACACATTAATATTATGGAATAGAATGGCAAAATTTCTATTTATTTTGTCAGGAAGAGAGAAAAAGGCAGCTTTGCATTTGGAGATGCATATTGATAGTAGAGACAGCATAAAGAAAAATTAAACCATACTTCAGTGAACTAATTTAATCCAGGTGAACATGACCCTTGTCAGAGCCTCTCATGACTTTTCCATAAAGGACACCAGTTTCATTTACAAGCCCAGCTCTGGCTTTAAGAGGACTCATGATGGAAGCATCTTGGCTTTCTTTTTCCCAGGATGCAGGACACATTCATGGCATTTCTTCACTCAAAGGAATCAAACTGAACTTTATCCCAATGGGAAGGGATTTAGTTATCACTGAAATAGATTAGTGCATAGGAGGGACTATTTGAAGAAAAAAAACCACATCATTTACCAAGAAAATAACAGATAGTGACATTAATTGCTAAGCTCTGTTCTGCCTATTAAAAGTTGAATGAGGCAGCTTGACAGATGATTTTATAACTATACACATGGGATGTTTTTGGTGGTGGTTTTATTTCTAATGTACTCAGGATTTGGTTGGTCTCATTTGGTCTGAACCTTTGTACTGGGCAACAAGATAACCTCTATCAAATAACCAGAGCCACAAAATTTTATCAGCTGCCAGTAACTAACACTTTAAAAATTTTAGAAATTATTCTTAACAGCAATGCTATCTCTCTCTCCAATCTCCCAGTTCTTTTCTCTTATCCTGTATTTTGAATAAAAAGTCTTTAGAGAAATAGTTCGTTGACTATGAAAGGAAAGGATTGTATTTAAAAACCCAGGCAATCTTTCTCAATCCCACATTCCTTCTTTGGTGGTGCACAGGGCAGTCTTTTCTTTATGGACCTTCTAATAAATAGCAAATTTTAGTATTAACATGGCCAGAAGGAGATTTTGCCTCTGTCCAGTCATCTACAGTATGAAAAAGCCAGACACCAAGGAATGCAGGAATATGCAGGGTAGCTAATGTAAAAATTCTAGTTTTAGTAGGATGAAAATGATCTCCTAAATTCTGTGTGCCCATGGTTTCTTTCAGGCCTTCACCAAATTCCCAAACTGGTCAGAAAGAGTGGACTTGAAATAATAACCTTGACTTTAAATAGTAAGAACTTCCACTGAAAGGAATGGAGCTCCCATCAGCCTAGGGCAGTTTGCCTCACTCCTCAGCAGAATCTATTAGAAAGATTTCAGTGAAAATCTTGCATTTAAAATACCATGAAACCCTTGAAAAGAACAAAAAACCCACCAAAACCAAACATACATATAAAAATCTGCAGAGGGCCAACATGGGAAGAGTGTATTTAAAATTACAAACCTAAAGGATTCTCTGTATGGGATGCAACTAAATTATTTAAATGATGAAAGACACTCACAGTATTCCTATGAAGCTATTTTGGTATTAAAATATGGCACCACAAGTGTTGTTTACCAGGAAGAATTTCTAAGTAATAATATGAGGAGGTGTTTGCTACACATTTTATTTCCTGTCTAAAATTCTTTTAAAGAGATCTTTTTAAAGATAAAGTTTTTAAACCAAATGGGTTGTGTAGGAGTGAAGAAAAACAATTTGGAAGTGAGTTTGTAAAATATTTATATTTTTTCACTTTTCGCCCCTAATTTTAAGCTACAGAGTCATGAAGGATCACAGAATGGGTCAGGATGGAAGAGACCACAGTGATCCAACCTCCCTGCCCAAGCAGGGTCATCCTAAATCAGGATGTTGTTTTTGTGCAAATCAGTCTTTCACAGCTGGAGGTCTCACACTGCAGAAACATGGAGCTTAAAATGATCCCACAGCCAAATTCAATTTTGAGGCTCATCCATATTTTTTGTGCTCTTGTTTCACCAAAACAAGATTTGACCTCCACACATAAACGATTATTCATTAAGAATTTATATAGGCTATGGTTCATTTTATTAGAAAATAAAACCACCAAAAAGGGAAAAACACCCAAAGTAAAACAACAACAAAGAAAACCAACCAAACAGAAAACCTAATTTTGGACTAGGACAGGGATCTCAGTTTTCCATCAAGTATCCAACTTTCCTGCACATCCTCAGCAGTCACAGACACAGAGGCCAATCTTTCTGGATCTCTTTCTACTATGTTCTCTTTAATGTGTGGATCTAAATAACAGGTATTGAAGAAATTTATCCTAAAGCTGAGCAGGGAGGAAAATAACTTTGTCAGAGTTCCTATCATGATGAAGGGTCTCCTGCACATGCCCTCAGTGCAGAAGTTCCAAAAGCAGGCACAGTGTTCCTGGATAAAAATGACACAGCACTCAAAATTTATACTGCTCAGCTTTGCTTCCTGCAGTGTTTTTGATCTTAGCAGATTGTGTTCTCTCATGACTGGAAAGAGAATATTTTACCTGAAGGTCATTCCTATGTACATGATCCTAAGGAAAAACACAAATTTGCCTCAGCTCTGCTGCATAGAAAGGGTTCACTGAGAGAAAAATTATGTGGATTCAGTTTGGACGCCTTATCCCCAGCACATTTGTAAGTGCAATCCCTCAGACAAACTGTGCAATAAATCCCAGCAGGAATTTCTGTCCATTTGTCCCCCAGTTTCACCTTCCTGCTACCAGTTCCCTACATTCCAGGTTTGAGCCATTCCTCACTCAAACCTCCATGTGAACCTTACCACACAACGTGGAGAAGAAACCCAGGTGTCTTTGCTCTCCCACAGCTCCTCTGGCATCTCACCAGCCAGCTCCATGCAGATTCTTGTCCACAGAGACATTTAAATCAAGATTTAGGCACCTCTCTGGATCTCCTTCAGCAGTTGCTCTTGGCCAGGGTGTCCTGACCATGCAAGAGGAACCTGGTAAAGGACGGCTCACGATGACCTGGACTGAGATTAAGAAGATTCTTAAAAAAATTACTGGGGAGTTACCCACTGAAATATGTGTCCAAGCAAAATCTGATGACAAGAATGCTTAGTTCAGCCTTTAATCACCGCATGTATCAAATTGTGGGTTATCTACACATACCATTGCTGGAAACATGGGTTCCATTTGAATTGCCTTCAGTGTTTGCTGGATTTCTGCACTAATAACACGGTGTAATTTGTTCTGTCACCACCTGTAGTGTACTAATTTAATTTTGGTCCCATCCAAGCATCCATCTGCTCACAAACATCATCTACAACAGCCTGGAGGCTGCTCTGTGCCAAGCTCAGGTGTGTACATGAGTGTCCTACAGCAGAGGCAAAATGACTGATGGAGAATATTTGTCTCTGCTGTGGGGAGATGGTTCCAGTTCCACTCTCTGAATGAATAAAACCTTGCACATGGAAAACAATGTGGTTAAGTGACATATAAAAGCACAGATCAGGTTCTGTTGATCCAAAAGACAAACTGTTGTGTGACACCAAAAAATTTTAGCAAGAACAGTGTGCAAAAACAACTGATTTGCACAGAAAGGTTTCTGCTGAATCACAATCTAAAAGCACAAGTCAGCTTCTTGCTTTGAAAATAGAATTAAATAAAATGTACAAGAAATGCTCTAAGGTCGCTCTACTTCCATAGACACTCTCCCATGGATAAGTTCTAGAGTTTGAAATTATTATTTTGTTAGATGCTGCACAGTCAAAACAGAAAAGCAGAATACAGTGAGAGAGATCCCTGATATAAATACAAAAAATGAGGGGCATGCTCTGAAATTTAATTTATATTCTGCTGAAGACAAGATAAAAGTAAAGCTATGAAACAAAACTGAGGGATGGAAATTCAGACATTGAAAATTACCCTGAAAAAACCTGCTCTTTTTATTTGGTAGTAAATCCCTACCAAGCAGAAGCTTTAACTTTCTGCTAGACACATCAGAAAATATCTAAATTCTCAGCTATAAGCAGACTACCATATCAGTATGCACACCATACTTGGTTTTATGTGTTTCTTATGTAAATGTGTTTCTGACTTTATAAACAAAACTGTAATCTTTCCCATTTTTTCAATAAAACCCTTTTACTTTGTGCTTTAAGCTTACACGATGTTTAAAGTGGAGTCAAGTGCATTTCCCACTCACAGCACAACACTTCTGTAAAAACAAAGATTTCAAACAAGTCAGCATAGAAACAATCACTCCATGTGTTTCCTTCATATCTTAAGAACAGGGGTATTTTTATTATATTAAATTGAAGGATTCAGTTTGCCCATGGCTGTTAGCAAGCAAGAAAAGGAGCACAGAGGTGCTGCCAGACATGTTCTGGTCATTTTGGCCAGGAGCAAACCCATAATGTCAGTGAAGATGCTCAGGGGAAAATACAACAGGAATACAAAGGGTTCATCCTGGGCACAGAAAATGCCACCAATTTTGGAATATTAACTGAATTGTCACTTTTTGATACATGCAGAATTTTCACAGATACCTATAGAGCTTAGACTTCTGAATTTTGAGTTCCAGGCATCCTTAACCTGCTTCAAAGCTGAGTACATTTCACAATCAACTTCTCAAATAATGACCCAGGTTTATGGCTCTGTTTAATGGGTTTAAATCAGTGTCACCCAAGTTTTATCTGTCAGCTTCCACTGATGTGAGTTCAGTGCTGTGAAGTCTAGCATTAGCATTCTCTGTCCAAATTTCCCTGCACGAAGCACTGTGTCTGTTTAACATGCATCATTTCTCCCTCTTCAGCAAAGCTGAACACACACACTCTTCCCTTGACACCACTAAAATATCTAAAGGCAGGACAGATTAGGCTCTGTTAGTTTTGTATTTTCTGAATAGAAGGTGAGTTCTTTTTTTGGGTTTGTTTGTTTATATAAAGAAGCACTCTGTCCTCAAAGGAATGGACTGTGAAATCCTGGGAAGAAATAAGAGGATTTGCGTCTCAGCTTTAAAAGTTGACCCCATCATCTCCATTGAATTGCAGAAAGTTTCCAGACTTAGCATGTGAAAACAATGAAATTGTAAACAAAAAAAAAAAAAAAAATTAAAAAAAAAATAAATAAAATAAAATAAAATTGTATAATAAGCTGCTCACCTTCAAGGTTCTCTTTATGAACACAGAATCCTTAATTGTTTGAGTCCTTTGGCAGATGACATCCTGTGATAGATGACTTGATCTCATATGCCAAATTGCATTTAATGTGATTAATAATTCAGTTCTATCTGAGGTAAGGTGAGCAGTTGAGGAGATGGAATTCAATAGGAATCAACAGCAATTCTCAGTCTGACACAATATTTTGTGCGGGGGTACAGCCTTGTTAGGAGAAATGTGTACCCCACTGATTTCAGAATTTCTCTTTCTCATTTCTCTTCCCACATCTCTCAAAGCCTGAAGCTCAGGGCAGGGGTAATGAAGTTATGGAACAGAATATTCCATTTGGAGGAATGGATCAGAAATGTCCTGATCATCTGATCCAATGTCCTGACCAGCTCAGGGCTGACCAAAAGTTAATGTTGTCACGGGCATTTTCCAAATGCTTCTTAAACACTGACAGGCTTGGGGCACTGATCCCAAAGCTGGTGGTGGGATCAGACTTGGTGCCTGTTGGACCAGGGTCACAACCTGGCCTCTTGTCTAATGAGGATTTCAATTATTTACTCCTAATTTACACCAGAGCAAATGATATATGAATCTGCATTTCCAAAGGGTTATTTAATATTAGACACGTTTCAAGACTAACATAAATCTGCATTTTCAAGTCTGGGAAATTTCAGTTTTTTGTGTTGCTGTTAAATTAGCATTTGATTCCTGAATTCAGTCTGAGAAGTTATAATTATGGTCAATCTCAAAATATTAAAGACTTTGCTAGGAGACATAGCTATGCTTCCTATTGATTACTTAAATAATGGACAGCATATCTTTCCACAGTTATATTTTTCCTACCATCAAATTGCTGAGTGCATCTGAAATGACTATTGCACATTACCCCTTGGCTGAAAATGACGGCACAGATGTCAGTGTCTGAACAATGCTTGTAGTCACACAGTTCCCAAGTGACCAATGGCCTTGGGAACAAAACCTAAAAATCTTGTTATGTGTCTAATTCAAATATACCAAACTTTCTGAAAACTTAAATTTCTTGATTAATGTTTCCTGTTGTTATTCACTAAAAAAATTCAGTGCCCAGCAAACCCTGGTTCCTTTTGAAAGCAGTGTCAATATTGCAATGTTCACTGCTGCCATATTTTCAGATTCCTGCTGGAATCTCTTTGAAAGCAGAATTGAAACATTTGGTGGGTCTGTGCCACAGATTCAGAAAAAGCTGAATTATCTGAGCCAAATAGCACTGCTAAGAGCCAGGTCCCATTCCATACCACTCAGGCCTGAGTGCTGCATTAACTAAGGGAAAGACAGTGACAGGATACTGCAGACTACAGGGAGAAATCATGACAGAAAATACTACATGGGACTTAAATGTTTGTTTCTGAAAATGGTCAGGAATGCACTTCAGGAAGCAATTTTTTGGATTCCAGATGAAAGAACCAGTAGTTTTTCCCCTTCTCATATCTTTGTCTGATATTCTGCCATTCAGAAAAACATGTATGGTTTTATTTTTCTTGTATTTAACTTATTAATGTATGTATAATGTAAACAAATCCTCATTAAGATTTCCTTTTGTTTCCTTCATTGTTTTAATCCACAACAGGGACATTCAGAGCTATCACATATGAAAAGGACAAAAAGCACCTGGGCAAACAACGCATTTCCCCTTTCTTTGCAACTGGCCACTTACATATTCTATTCCTTATCATACATGACCTTGTTTTTTCAATTTACTTCCCACAAATAGAGTTGGTCTGACTTTAAATACAGAACAGGAGCAGGAAATTACAATTTTTTTTTTTTTTTTCTGTAGGGCTGGACAATTATTGTTATTATCATACTAATTCTCAGCAGTCCGGTGGTAACTCTGAGAAATAGCATCTGGTATGAGAAGAATTCTGTTTTAAATATACATTATTCATGTGTGTCCCCCTTTAAAATTAGCTGGCACAGAGCCAGGAAGATAAGGGTGACTAAAGAGTCATCCTTTAAGATTATATGTCATTGTAGCCCTTTGCTAGCTCTGTAATGGATGTTTTAATTAAAGAGCAGCATCAGGCAGGGCAACAGCTGGATCAGATTGAGCTGTAATTCCTAATTTTCACAATTCTGTACCTTCAGTTCTGGGAGAATGGGAACATCCTCAGCCAAGTATCTCTTGCCATTTACTATTCTGCTAGTACATTATAAAGACAACCTAAATTTCTAAGGTAAAGTGTTATATAAAAGGGAAGAGGAGTGCTCAGTTCAGATTAGACAGATAACAGTGTCCTTTAAATAGAAAAATGCCAGATTTGTTAAAATAAACTATGAAATAATGAAGCAGAACATGACCTCAAAAAAACCTGTCTTCAGTGACATCTTGGAGTCACTTGTCTCCTAAAATGCAGACAGGTATTTATTGTAGAAAGGACAATGCTGGATCCAGAGGCAATTTTTTTTCTGATGCTTTACCCGTAAGAGTTTTGGATCCATGATTGTCTCTTTTATGGGCTTCAAAATTGTTTGGAAAAATAGGATAGCTGAAATATCCTTGATTTATCCCAATAAAGTAATCATAATAACAATAATAATTGAGGTAAGGATGTTTTCTGATACTTGCACATAACTTGATAAAACTTTATTCTTTTGCACCAACCTTTCATAATATCAAGAATTTTAGGGAGAAACCTGGAGCAGAAACCCAGGATTTCAAGTCAAAACTTAGCTGGTGATCTGATTTAGACCAACATGACATAAAAAATGTTTTTACTGAAAGTTATGAGAACAGGTTTGGATCGTTAGAAGACACATTGTTTTACCAGTAAAATGCAGGGATGTAATGCAATGTATTACATCCAGTCAGCTCAAATCTGCACGCTTTAAAAAAGCAAAAACAAGTTTGAATTTATGTCCTACATTCAATAAACTACCTTGAAGTCCCTTGAGCCTGTCAGTTTAACCCTTCAGAAATTTAGGTTTTCACTGGCATTTCTAAATAAGAAGCAACAAGGCTTGTTAGTAATGTAGGTTAAAAGGATGTTCAAAGGGATGCAAGAGGGAAAGAAAGGCTTTTTCTCTTTTAATGTGTCAAAAAAATCAGAAAAATCCTCTTCCCTGCCCTATCACTTACGTTTTTCTACTGTGTCACCTCAAAGAGCTCAGAGAAAGTGGTAAATTAGTGGGAAAAAAAATCACTCCAGAAAGGTAAAGTGTGATCAGAAGGGAAGGGAAGACTTTGCAGTTGTACTAGACAGCTATAGGGTATGGGAGATTCTGCTCTTGGTTGAGCTAGAAGGAGAAAAATTCCACTCAGGAGATGAAATGAAATGGAAACTAGGCTGGGAAAAGGGGGATCAGGGGGGACCTTGTGGCTCTGCACAACTCCCTGACAGGAGGGGACAGCCCCAGGTTGGGCTCTGGGAACAGGGAACAGGAGGAGAGGGAACGGCCTCAGGCTGGGCCAGGGGAGCTTCAGGTTGGATGTTTGGGAAAAATTCTTCACCAAAATGTTCATCAGGCTCTGGGACAGGAGGTTGTGGAGTCCCCAACCCTGGAGGGATGAAAAAACCACGTGGATGTGGCACTTGTGGACAGGGTTTAATTAATGATGACCCTGGCAGTGCTGGGGTTGGATTTGATGATCTTGGAGGGTTTTTCATACCTTAATTATTCTATTTTTCCATAAATGTTAGAATTTGTGCTCCTACCATATTGTGTGGATTTTGAATGACTGCATGAGCAAGGTTTAGAAATGCCCCTGTGTTCTTCCCACATTGCAATTTATAGAATTAGTAGGCAAATTCTTCTTACCCAGCTCTTAAATTATGCATTTGTTACTAATTTCTAATAGATGTTTATCTCAGGAGTAGCTGCATTTTATATTATCATTAAAATCTCATTGAAAAATATCTCAGGAGACTTTGGGACAGAGCAGGAGATATAAGTGGAATATCCTATTAATATTCCATTAAGTTAATAATATCTGTCTAAGTGAATCAGAGTTGTATTTCCTGCCAGCTTTTAAATACAGATTATTTTACTTTGGTGTTTAAATTCCCATTGTGTACAGCTGTGCTAGTTTCTATGAGCTGGTTTGGTCTGGGCTTTTTTGGTACTGTTTATCTTGTGTTCTTTTAAATGTGTTATAGATAAATTATTGAGCTGAAGGCAGAGGTATAAGAAACAGAAGAGAGAAGGCAAAATAATGAATTTGACATTGTGTCCAAAGCATGAGCACACATCTCAGTGAACACCAGGCTCTATCTGATTTCACATTCATGCACTGCTGGGTGGTTGTTTATTTGCTTTGACAGTGGGTGCAGAGGAGTGTTCAATGAGCCTTAATTGCCTTAATTTATATAAAATGGAGGTCTTTTCTGGGATTACATTTCTCATGAGCTCCCAGCCAGATCTGTTCACAGTGGTCACTTCGTATTTGTACAGAATATGTGCTGCTTCATCAGAGACTCCACTGGGTTTGAAGAGGAGAATAATTTTAAAGACTAATAAGAGGGGATCAAATTGTTCCTTCCTGTAAATAGAGCAGAAATAAACATAGTTGTGATGGAAACTTGGAGAAGGTTAATCTATTAATGTTACGTCACTTTCCTGTGTTTTTTAAATTACTGTCAGTATTTTTGTTAATATTAAAAACCTTCACTCTAGGTTTTCAGTGGGAACTAATCCCTTTTTTACAGATGTACAAGAAAAAAATCAAATCAGCCAGAGATTTGTTGTGGACCTGTGGGCTGCATGTCATTGGTTTAGATACCCATGTAAATCTGTAGGTATTTTTAGATGTTAAAACTGGAAGAACGGTAGCCCTGGCAGATTCATTTTGGATCAAGTATACCAGTCTTCTTGTTATGACCTCATTGTTCCCCAGGAGTTTCATGATATCAATCTGATTGTACCAAAGTAACAGCAAAATTAAAGCTGTCTAGATTAACAAATCAAAGCCTAAAAGGAACAGAGATTATAGAAGTTCATTGCATGAGGGGACACTGAAGGCTGCATCTATTGTATAAAGCAACAAGATGGAAAAAATGTAAATTGAAAAGCCAGAAGTCCTCCTGGAAGGGGAAAAGCAGGTCCCAATAGCTTCAGGAAGGGAAAATGGTAAGCAGATAGACAAACTGGGAGTGATGCCAGAACAGAAGTGTTTAAGGAAATAGTGGCTGCTCTTCTTCCTCCAGCAGCTCCTCAGCTCTGTGCTGTGGGTGTTTCCATAGACCAGCAATGTCTGCATCATCCACGGATGCCACCGGGATTTTTTTCCTTTTTAATTCACTCAGTGATCTCCAGCTGGAAACCTTGATGTTAAAAAGGCAGAGTATTGTGTAGCTATGAGTCAGTGAAGTCAGCAGAAGCAGACTGAGCTTCCAAAGGAAACCCAGCACCAACCTGCAGATGGTGAGAGCTGTGCAGGCAGCAGGAGCTCCCCAGAGAAAGAACGCTGCTCTGCTGTCTCTGCTAAGTTTCTAGGGAAACTAATGGCTAAACTGAGTGTGTACAGGCTGTCCTCTGAGGAGGAGACTTTATTTTCATAGGTTCACAGCTCCAGCTAGAATTTCCCAGAGGACAAATGAACACAGGAGTTTAGATGCTTACACTGGGATTTCAGTGGCTCGTGTTGGTGCAATTACCAGTTCTGCAAGCTCACCTGTCTCACAGCAGAACAATCTAAAGAATTTGGTGTTGCACTCCACCATCTGGGATTTTTAAGAGATCTTTACATATCTGTGTATTTTTATAAAGAGAGAGAAAATGTTATGCCTGAGCTTGAAAGGCCCTTTAGCATTGCAGAGAACAGAGGAAGTGTTTAAGGACGGCATTACTGACACCTATTCTTCAATTTTTTTGACAAGTAACATTAGCTCCAAAGGCAAATGCCTCTGGAGAAAGTCAATAGACATCACTCTGTTCTTCTTGAAATTGTAAGTCTCATTTGTATAACCAATATTTAAAAGAGATCATGAGGATCTCGTGTAGAATAATTTGCTGGTGTTGAAGAACACATAGATAATTTCTCAGTCAGTAGGTGCTTTCCAGTCAGTGTGTTTGTCCTAAATTCTCATCTTTACCACAACAATAGAATTGAAAACTTTATTTTATAGCAATCCTGCCACTACACATTGGATAAAATAATTTAGAGGGCTCTGCAGCAAACTTAATCCTTTAATTATCCTTTCCAAGTAAGATACAACAACCATTGGGTTACACTGGTATAATAAAACTGTTTGCTTGTTAACATAAAGAAACTTTAGTTATTCTAGACAAAATTAAAGTAGTTCATTAAGGCAAATCCAAAGATATTTACCTCCTGACACACAGGAATAGCTCATTTGTTGTGACTGGAAGAAACATGAAGCAAGCAGGAGTTATGGCATTTAAATCCCTGGGCAGTCAAAATCCTTAAATCCACATCCTGAATTTTGTTCCCATCACTCCTGGCACTAGTGACAGGCATGAAAAAAACCCAGTTTGTGATTTGGAGGGGAATTAGGCATCTGGAAGATGCAAAAATCAGTTTTATCAAGAACAAGATGGTTTTGGAAATACTCCTAAGGAAATCTGAGACTCCTGTATCTCCACACACATTGCCTGCAGATCTGTAGTTTAGGAGACACAGGGGAGAAATGTCCTAGGGAGATGTTGTTGGGACTTTATGTCTTGAATGCAGGAGTTAGACTTTACACTTTAACTTCCTTTATGGATTCAACCCTAAATAACTTCCTTTTATGATTAAGATGTGCTGCTCTCATGGATCTTGTTACAAAGCAGCAAATTTGACATCACATGCAGGTAGTAATCTACAGATGGGACTGTGTCTCCTCGTCAAAGATGCTGAACATATTAGTAAAAAAAAAAATAATACACAGAGAGAGAAAATGTTCTCTCAAGCTAATTTAGCTTCCTGCAGAAAAGCCATAACATACAACATGAAATTAATGCCAACAAAGAAGTAACTTACAGTTGGTTTATGACTGATTTAGAATTAACAGTCATTCAGTATTTTAAAAAAAGTAATTAAAAAAAAAAAAAAAACAAAAAACAAGATCCAGTACATTGAAAAACTGTGTGACCCAAAATTTCCCCCTATCTGAAGTTCTTTCACCCTCCAGTCCTGCATTCGGGATTTTTGGATATTTTGGAGAAATATGAATGTTTCTGAGACCTGGGGTTTTTTGAGGTTTTTTCTTACGTTTTTTGCTTGGTTGGTTGGTTTGGTTTGAGTTTGTTGGGTTTTTTTGTTTTGTTTTTTTGGGTGGGGGGACATGTCTTTTTGGATTGGAGTTTTTTTGTGGTTTTTTTGTTTTGTTTTGTTTTGTTTTGTTTTGTTTTGTTTTGTTTTGTTTTGTTTTGTTTTGCTTTGTTTAGGGGGTTGGTTGTTTGCTTTTTTTTGTAGCTGCAATTTAGTCTAATGATATTACAGCACCACTGACCTTGAGTCTGTGGGCCAAAATGTAGATCAGATCAGCAAGTCTGTGTTCAGAATATCAATATGATTAAGGTTAAAACAGACTCACAAAACCAAACTAGAATGAGAACTTAACTTGCCAAGGGATGCACCATACTTGGCAACATGCTTCATAAGAAAAATTACTTCACTAATCTGCTCAGAATAAAAAATTATCATCAACAGCAATAGTCACTGCTGAAAAGAATTGCTCTGGAACTGTGAATTTAAGCTAAAGTCACTGAAGTCTAGCTCAAATGAGCGACAGAAAGAGAGTGAAGAGATGGATATAATTTAATCACACTGTAAAGTCAATATCTGTCTGCAGGAACATTTGCTGTTTACTGCAATTTCCACAGGCCTCTTACAGAGTTTTCATTTTGAAATGGAGCCTTGCATAGGTTTTCTTCTGCATAAAGATTGTGAAGTAAATGCTGCAAAGCATCACAGAAGCTCACAGGATGGCTAAATATAAGGATATACATATGCAGAACGAGTATGAGAATTTATGTTGCTGTTCTAAAAATTATGCAGAGCAAAGATTGGTGAATAGACACAGGAAAACTTTCCCACAAGAGAAAGCAATAAAATCGGAAAATAAGGTTTTGGACTTATTGCTTTTTAAATTTATGGTTGAAATGTATTCAAGAGTTTAAGCCTTATCTTCAGGTGATTTAAACTGGTAAAGTTGTAAGGAAAGGAAGAAATCTGTGCTGAATTCCAGCGTCTCAGGATCCTCCTCAACAGACATGCCAAGTTTCCATCTCCACGTTGCTGCCACAGGTCACACACAGCAGGAGAAGCTGACTTTCCTGAAAAAATCAGATTATACAAGGAAGCTGATCTGAGCTGACATGATTTGATTTGGGTTAGAAGATTAATCCAGACTTCAGCTGCCAAGGGCTTTTAGATAAATAGCACTTAGCCCACTTACACTGAATGGATTTTTTTTTTTAAAGGAAGGGGTATTAATTAGAACAACATGGAAGTGTAAGAAATCTGCAAAGACTTAGGACTCCTGTGACAAAGGCTATGAAATACTGCTGCCTTCTGAGATTAGAGTTCAGAATGGGATGTGTTCCTGTGATCTGCTTAGCTGCTGTACTCGTGGCTCATCTGATACAGAAAAAAAATATCTAAAGCAGAGAGGAGAAAACAAAACAGCCTGGCCTGCTTCAAAAGGACTGTGAGGACAAAAGGTTTGAAATTATTTCAAATACCATTCCTGGCCTGAGGCTGAGCAAAACCTTAATCCAAGACAGGACAAGCATTGTGACAACTGAACGTTCCCATGCACTGCATGGGTGCCATCAGTTCTGTATTTCAGCAGTCAGATGCGCTCCTTCCATGGGTGTTTCCATCTGGTGTTCCCTCCCTGAAGTGCTTTTTTGGTGTCATTACTCAGGTTTTTGTTAGAGCTGTCTGTTCCATAAGTAGCAGAAGGTTTGGGTAGGTTGCCTCTAAATTAAAGCTGTGGCAAAATCAGAATTCTTGTTTGCCAAAACTCAGTGAGCAGCCCATTCATAAAATGCTGGATGGGTAATTAATGTTCTCTGGGATTTCCAGATGAGGTTATGTTAAAACATTGTTCCAATGGCTGGCAATTCCTACAGAACTGAGAGCACTGACACTCAGCTTCGTGTTTCCCAAATGTCAGGAGCTGCGTGTCAGGTACAAGAGCTCCCTGAGGGAAATCACTGGAGACAGGCTCAAGGACAGGCACCCATCCAAGTGTGTGTGATAGCTGAGCAGATGTGGGGTGTGAAAAATGTCCAGCAGAACTGGCAAACTTCTTTATAGAGATTTTCATGTCCTACCTAATACCTGCGCTTGGGCATAGAGGCTGGATCACCCACACTAAAATGATTCCATTTAACCAAGCTGAGGCAATGCTATGTATAAAGAAGTTTCACATCTATAAGAAAAGTAAAATAATTCTTTTGAAATAAGGAATCCTGGAATCCATATTTAGACAGGCTGAAGAAGAATCCTTTCTACCACAAATTATTCTGTGAACTGGAGAGTTAAGTCTCACTCTTTACTGTCCAGATCTTATGATTTTACACAAACAAGAGTGGTCCAGCTCTTAGGACATCTGGTTCATTTTGGGAATTTGAACAGGTCCTATCCCACTTTTTTGTGTTGTCTTCCTTTACTCCTATAATTGTCATGAACAAAAAATTAACTTTGCAAATTCAAGTTTTGTATCTGCACGTGCTCCTTTCCCTCTTAGAGCTGCTTGATATTTAATTATTCCTAACACCTCCTATAGGAAAAAGGGAAGACTTCAATCCCATTTGAATTATTCAATGGCATAATTCTAGCAAACAGTTCCTAAAATGTTGACTTATTTCCTCCCAGTTTTTATTGGTAGCATTAAAGTTGTGATCATTCCATCAATTCATTGTTCTACTAACAGTAAAGGAAATAATGGAAGTAACAAGAGAAAAGATACTTGTGAATAAAATTTGGAGCATTGGGGAGAGAGGAGTTTTCAAATAAAAGTTTTCTGAACATTCAGCTGCTCATCCAATGAGTGAATCCCTTCCCAGAGAGAGCAAATTACCGTGTAATAAACTTGCAAAGCTGAAATGTACTTTGCCTGTATTATGATGGCATATTGTGGATTCTTCAAAGCTGCCATGGAAGAACTAATCTTTTTCATACCTTTTAAGTTAGATAATAATTTTTTAGATACATCTCTATCTATCTAAATACACTCAAAAGTATTTTATATACATATGTATTATATTCATATATACATACACGTTTGTGTGATTGTGTGATGATATAAATATATAAAAATATAGACAATATATATTGATTAAAAAAATCTTGGATAAGAAATACATAATAACATTCCCTGTCCATAATCTTATTTCCAGCAGGTTATTCCATTCACAGTAATTCTCCTTACAGAATAAAATTTCAGCTATAACGTCCCATAGTTTTCTGCTCAACTAAATTGGAGTTAGGTATTCCAATTTTAAATTGGAATTTCCATGTGAAAGAAATATTAAAAAATCTTTTCGCTTTTTTGTGGAGAAGAATAACTATTACAGAAAGCATATACTCTGCATTTTTTCCCCTCAGGAACACAGATGTGGAACTAATAGTTAAGTTTTAAATCACAAATATCTTTAAGGGCAACAAAATTAAGTTTTTGGAAATTGCTTTTGGAATGGCTGCTGAGTTATGACAGGCTCTTTCTGAAAGCTCTGGCAGACAGCCTCACACATTTTCCTTTTAAGATTGTTTATGATTAGAGCTCTGGGTGTAAATCAAGGAAAAAAGGTGACAATTTTCATTGGCTGGAGACTGAAAGTAATCAAGGTTCTCTGTGGTCCGCCAAGATAAATACATAGGTAAGAAAAGCATTAAACTGCACATTTTCTCCATTAACAGTGATTTGACATTTTCAAGCAATAGAAGATAAATGAAAACAGAAATATGTGGTGTTCTTCACCATAAGAATAAGGCAGAAAATAATAAAAGTTGTACAGATCTCCTGTCTGATGTGTTTATAACAGTATTCAGCTACTACCTGGTGTGCTTTTCATCAGTAAACTTCAAAGCACTTTTCAACGCAGTTAATATTTAGGGAGATTTGGGAAAATCCAGTGAAAACAAATTTTGATCAGGTTTTGCATGAGAAGGAAGAACAAAACAATTTGATTTCCACCAGTTTTTTGAGGCTTCAGGTAAGTTTTTCACAGAAAGTACAAACTACACCTCAGTTTTTTATGGTGCAACACTTTGTGTTGGCACAGGCACCACACCTGCCCTGAAACATTGTCTGAGAAGGAATTTGTAATTTGCTTACTCCTTTAAAACTGCTGTTGATCCAACAGGACTGTATGGCAATAACTTGTTTTTTAATCAACCAAGACCTGGTGTAGTTGGGGGCTTTAGAGGGTGAAGTGTTCTCTGCACATCTCAGCCATAGATGTGGGGAAAGGAGGACCTGCCACCAAACTGCTTAGAGGGGATAAAGACTGGCCACAACCAGGTCTCATGGGTGAGAGAGGGATAAAACTCCTTCATGAAGAGGCAAAATCATCTCAATATTTATTTGCCCAGAGCAGCTGTGGCTGCCCCTGGATCCCTGGGAGTGTCCAAGGCCAGGTTGGATGGGGTTTGGAGTGACCTGGGACAGTGGAAGGTGTCCCTGGCTGTGGTAAGGGTGGAATGGGATGATCTTTAAGGTCCCTTCCAACCCAAACCATTCCATGATTCTGTGATGTTCACAGAGCTCCCAATGCATGGACAGTTCTCCTGGCAGGTTTATCCTGCAAGTTGTGAAATATTGTTTCTTTTTTCAAAGTCTGAATATTTTATTGTTCATGTCAAAGAACTGAAAGGTGAGAAAAACAAACTAAAACCGTTCCCTAAGGTCCTTGCCAAGGCTTTTTCACTGACCTGTGTGATAGCTGGAGAGGATTATTGCCAAGCCAAAAGAAACAAAAAAAACCCCCCAAAACAACAATCTTCTTTAAGGGGAAGGTTTTCAATGCATAAAAGAGATTTTTGTGTGTGTGTTTGTGTGTGATATGGATGCAGAATGCAGTGTTTGATCACCCCAGTGGTGCCCTCTTCTCCTAAGATATATGACAGTGTCCCTTAAGCTTGTCCTAATGGAGTAAAGGAGTGCTTTTCTGCTGAGCCTTGTGCTGCAGAGAGGAGATGCATTAGTGATGGTGCAAATAGAAAGTCACCCAAAATCTCCATATTCATTTCACAAAGGTCAACGAACAGACATCATTGCAATACATCTTTTAAGCCTGAGGGATCTGATTTTATGTTGTATCATTTTAAGTTTATGTCAATTTACTTCTTTGAAATCAGGTGAGTGCTGAAATCAGTGGAGTTAGAAATGGAATAAAGCTGGAAGAAAGTAGAGGTGAGTCATGACTTTTATTTTCAAATAGAGAAGTGTTTATGGTGGTGTCACTGTGAATAAAAGGGGAGATTTGGAGTGGGTTTTGATGTCTTGTCTGAACCTGTAGCTCAGCTGGCATGAATCCATGCAAACCAAACCCAAAATGCAATACGTGCACACATCCCAGCTAACAAAACCTGCTGACTTTTCCATGGCTTTAGCTGCAAGGTCATTGTCATTTGACACGTTTTCCCTTGTGAAGTATTCACAAAAAAACCTGCAAGCAGTCAGGGTGTGTTTGCAGGAGGAATACATCCAAACAAAACAGCCTGAAAACAAAAGTAGTGTTCTCTTCACCTGTTTGTGATTTCAAAAATTGATCAGGCAACTGCCCAGCTTCAAGCCTGAACTCCTTCCTTCTGTTGTTTTTCTGGATTAGCGGTAAAATCTTCAGCCTGTATGCATTGAATCCATACATTTGTGATGTGCAGCCAAGCATGGCAGCTCTCTGCAGAGCAGCCCACAGGTATTGTCCCCTTCTCAGTCACACAGGTGGGGATTTAGGGAGGAACACCACTGGGTCAGTATCCCCCCAGTGAGCATTGCAGTGCTACCACATCACCTGAGAGTGATGGAATTCCAAGCCCTTTTTTGTTCCTCTGAAATACATTTGGGTCAGAACGCTGCAGTAAAGGACCACAAGTGCTGGCATGATGTACCAAGCACTCAGCCTGTCTGTGAGCACTCAGTGTGTTCTAAAGGTTGTGCACTGCCTCACACCATAGCAGTAAATCTGGATCAAAAACAAAACAAAACAAAACAAAACAAAAACAAAACAAAACAAAACAAAAAAGCAAAAACAAAAACAAAAAAAACCACACAAAAAAACCCCAAACAAACAAACAAACAAAAAATTTAAAAAAAACAATTAAAAAAACAAAATCAAAACAAAACAAAATTTTAAAACCCATTTTTTTTTTCATGTTTCTGGATGGAAACTCCCTTGCATTCCTTCTCCTCTCATACACCCAAAGCATAGTGTGAATTTCAATAATAAAACAACTTACATTAAATTAATCTTTCCCTTCTAGTTTATCTAGAATTAGTGATTTAGGCTTGATCTTGTCTTTGCCATCCTAAGACTGAGAAATACTTTATAGGTGTATTTTTGCCCTAGAACTCTTCTGTATCAATGCTACTGTCATTGTTGTATAAAGGCAGAAACCCAGGAGCAAATTCTTCCTGAAACCAGAGAAAACTGGGGCAGAGATGTTTAGAGAAGTGGGAACTGCCAAATCCCAGCCCCACTCTTTTCCCCTTGGAAAATATGCAATGCAAATTGTGGAGTCCAGCAATAGCGCCAAGGGAACAATCTGAAAGCTGTGAAGGCTGCAGGTGTGGCTGGAAACCACCTGGAACAAAGAATTTGCTGCTGTGAGCAAGGTGGGGGAAGCATTGGAACGGGGTGGCCCTGGAATGTTCAGGAAATGGGCAGATGTGGTGCTTGGGGACAGGTTTAGGGGTGCACCTGGCAGTGTCAGGTTGATGGTTGGACTCAAAGATCTTAGAGATCTTTTCCTTTATGAGAAATTTTTACTCATTCACGTAGTTTCATGGAAAAAAAAAAGATGTTAAAGCAGGTGCTTTTTGGGGACCATAAATATAATGAGCTGGCAAATATAGAACTGCATGTCCAGTACCTATTTTTTAAAGTACTTTCATAGTGGCAGCTTAGATTAACAACTAAAATGCTCAAAAACCTCCCCCAAAACTCTGCCAGGTGATAATTCTCTAACACAAACATACCCAGACTGCTGGTCCCATCATATACTACAGATAATAAATTTAAATGCATTGTAAAGTAAAAGTTTAGATCCACATTCCCTATGCAGCTAATCAAGAGAGAGAGGTTACGAGGAAATGCTGCAATGCAGAGCACCCAAGATTTGCTAATGGGAATCAGTGGAGTGACCAAGATTCAAAAAGGTGCTTCAGAAAGAGGAATCTGCTGTCACACAGGCAAAAAAAAAATGAAGATACAGCACTAAAGGGAAATTCTTGGTAAATTACCACATCCAGGGGCTGAACCTTTTGAACTTTGAATAGGAACTAGAAAAGAATAAATAAATTAATACATAGATAGATAGATAAATAAATAAATAAATAAATAAGGCATATCTCTACACTGTCTATACGGAGAATGAGAGAAATGGGAAAAAAAAATACCCAAGACAATAAGAAGGTGCCAGAAGCCTCATAGTTGTAGTGTCGTTTTTTTTTGTAGGAACACTCAGAACAGAACTCTCTTTTATTGTTTTCCTCCTCAGGAGGAAATGAGGCAGAGAGAGGCTTTTCATGGAGATGGAGTGCTAAAGAAGATTCTGGGAAGCAAAGCGAAGTACTTGAGAATAAATTAAATTGTGCTTGCTGGCCTTCCTTTTGTTGTTTTGTTTGTTTAAATTCTCAGATGGCTTCCTATTTTATCCTAGATCAGCCAGAAATATGGAACTATACAGCTGCAAGGGCCAAAAAAAGCAGGTTTTGTATTCTTTAAAGCAAGTTCAGTTATTCCCATCATCCATAAGAGGTTTTTATATAATTTGTTCATGATGATCTCCCATGTTGGAACTCCACAGCTTGACTGGTCAATAGATCCCAGTGTATCTGAACCCTGACAGTCTTTTTTGCTCCTAATATTTAACCCAATTTTTCCTTCCTATAAATTAAACAAACTGCTCTTGTCCTACCTTTCAAGGAGATGGAGAAGTGAGAATTGCTTCTCTCTACTGAAGTATCCTCAGATTCTCAGGATGGATTCTGTAAAGCTGTTTTCTGTAAGCAACATGTCTGTGAATAAGTCCTGTAAATATCTAAAAGTTAATACCAGAGACCAGGGCAATTCCCTTTTTTTTTTAAATTTTTTATTCCCCCTGCATATTTGAGGAATATTTCTATTTGTATTTTTGGTATGCAGGTGTTAAAATTGATGTCATAAGATGTGCCTCAGTCAACATGAAAAAACATTGTGACTCTCACCTGTCTGCTCCCTTGGTTTTTATGATATTATGACAACTTTCAATTTATTTCTCCCTCTGAGTTTAATATTTCCCATCTTCTCTCATGCCAAATCTCTCCTTCCCTGTTGTTGCGGGTTCCCACAGGGCTGTGAAATCTCAGAGGGTCTACAATTTTTATGTGAATACAGATTAAAATGCTAATTTGTGCATTTATTCCTAGCCCTTGGATTCCCCCCTCTCTATTTTCAAATTAAAATTGTTAGCTCACAGTTCCTGCAAAAGCGAGTAGAGTTGCAAATGTTGACAGAATTGTGCTTTCAGTTTTGTTCCAATTCTTTTCTTCAGTTTGTTTTTTGTTTTGCTTTATTTAACTTTTTAACTCCTCACTAACAATGCTGCAAAGAATTTGATATGGCACAATAAATTCCCCCAAGTAACTCAAATCACATGAGCTCTGTGATGCAAGATGTTACTTGCAAGGCTGAGTCAGAAATAGAAATGCCAGCATTACTCTGAAATTTGCTGGTGTACACTAAAACCTGTCCTGCCTCTTCCCCTCATTACCAGGTAAATGGAATTGAGTGGGAAAACTGCAGAAATTGTCTAGAGAGAAAAAAACAATTATTGACGCTGGTGGTCACAACCTCACAAAAACACAACGTGACTTATCTCTGGAAAAAGTGAAGGTATAGCAAGAGGAAATTGTCACAAATGCAGGGTCATGCTGGAGAAGCAAGATTTATACTTGATTTGCAGGGTTGAGGTGCCATTCATGGCATCTCTTGCTGGTACCTGGATCAATCATTCCTGCACAGCCCAGGAGCAGATTCCCCAGGGCCAGAGTTTGGTATCACAGGGAATAAAGGACATTTCACTCCATCTTCAGGAATGATCTCACCAAGAAGTTTATTTAAACAACACAACACCAGTGCAGTGACAAACCTGACTGAAATTCCCTTTCAAGATTTTGAAAGAGTACTGGTATTTTTCCACTTCCAACAGGAAAAACCTACACAAGCTTTTGTACAAGACTGTGCAATAGTTCCAGTGCAACTGGACCAACTTTCCTGTCTCAAAGCACCTGATGTATTTCTAAATTTTTATGACTGTATTACAAACTAATTGTTCTCCTGGCTGTGAGCAGGATGAGAAGAACATACTTTAGATGCAAATACTTTTAGTGTAATATTGAAAGTTCTCTCTTTTACCTGCAGTCACAGTAAATCTCTTTAAACTACATCCAGACAGCAGGACTGTGTTTACTGCATTCCTGCTTAGCCATCTACTCCTTTTCCAAGAGAGGTGTTAGAATAGGAGACAGCACTTGTCAGGAAAGATTGCATAACTGAATCAGAAATATTAATTCATACATCCTTGGTTAAAATGGATGGTAGTGCAGTAAAGCATCTGTGCTGACAGATATCTCCTGCTCTCTGTAGCAACTGAATTAACAGATCCTCTCACAGTGTAACAGGAAGATCTACCTGAAAGCAGAGCTGGGATGAGGGTTAAAAGAGAGTACAAGCTTCTGGTTTCAGTCCCAGTCATGTTATTAACTGCAAAATCAAGCTGTGTTTTCATCTAGGTACTGGTCTGGGCTCCTCTCTGCTTACATCCTGGGAACATGTGAAACACAGCAGTGTCTTGATGAGGAGATCACAGAGAAGAGTAATGACAATTCCAGGAAAGAAATGCCCCTCCTTTCTGAAAGCTGCACCAGGCCCTGACCCCTGACTCCAGCACGGAATATTGGCTGTGCAAATTAATATTGATCAGTCAAACAGCATCCTGGATGTTTAGGTTCTCACAATTTAGCCACCATGCAGTGAGGAGACGTGAGCATCAGAGAAGACAAAGAGCTTTACCAAGCAGGTGATGTTACTGCCTGATAAAACACTTGGGGTGATATGAGGATCAATACATAACACTCAAAGGGTTTAACACACAGCTGGGTATTTATGTGAGCACTAAAGGTCAGTGTTCTTCAGTCCAGAGACAGGCACAGGTTGTGCAAACACCGCCCAGGAAAAATCCAGGAGCAGGAAAAGAGGAGCTGTGGGTCAGTCCTGCCCAGTGCTCACACACTGCCAGCTCCCAGTGGCCTCCCCCAGGATGGATGTGGATGGATGATGGATGGATGGATGATGGATGGATGGATGGATGATGGATGGATGGATGGATGGATGGATGCATGGATGGATGGATGAATGGATGGATGAGTGGATGGATGGATGGATGGATGGATGGATGGATGGAGAGATGGATGGATGATGGATGATGGATGATGGATGGATGGATGATGGATGGATGATGGATGGATGGATGATGGATGGATGATGGATGGATGGATGATGGAT
>PYHW01010656.1:2270538-2285490 GCA_013186435.1 Turdus rufiventris | reverse complement strand
GGGATACAGGGGTTTTAGGGATACAGGGGTTTTGTGGGGTTACTGTTACTTGACAACAAAAACAGCAACTGATTTTTAGTACTGGGGATGATTACACACAAACCTTAGAAAATGGAATCTTTGTTTCCAAGACAGAGTAACTATTTTGTAGGATGGGCTTGGGAGATAGAGATATGGTAACAACATCTGCAGTAGTTAAAATTAAGGAATGTGGACATAATTCTTGCAGAATCAATTCAAAAAGTTGGATTTCTTCCTCAAAGAATGATTTACTCTTCCATTGAAGACCCTCTGCCTGTCTTCCTGTTGAGCATTTGAATAATCTCAGTATGCAACATTCTCATTTGCAGCCTGTGAAGTTACACACGGAAGAAAATTCATGTGTAACAAATAAAATATTTATTTTAATGTTTATTCTTTCTAACATTCTCTCTAATTTTGCACTGAGATACTGGCCAACACTAAAGAAATCCCACAAAAAGACAATTTAACCCTACCTGCAGTCGATTTCCTCATGTAGAAGGCTGTGTATATTTACATGAAACACATTGAAATTGGCTGCATTCAGGTTGAGTGCTGAAAGACATTTTCCTTGGTTTACTTATATATCTGATCAGAAACTCACATGTCACAGAGAAGAAGAGGGTTTTAATATTCCCTAAATATGACAGGAAACAAATGAGAACCAAATGTGGAACTGCTTATTCTGGGGAGGATTTTTTATTTCACTTTTTTCCTTCCTTGCCCCTGTAAAATGTTCTTGAAACAGAAGCAGCACTTGAGAGGGTCACAGGCTTGAACTGCTCTCTCTTTACATATTTCAGTTAATTTTTGTTTGAGTGGGAAAAAACTGAATCTGCTGATCCCAGGGTTGAGCAGGCTTAGATTGATGCCTCTATTCTTTGTGCCAGCAAGTGACCTTAATTCACATATTCCATCTATTTTAATATATGGTATTATTTACTGCACTGACTCAGTGTAGTACTTTTTAAATATTTATGAGAGCAGCCTTTACACACATAGCACTGATGTTTATCCTTTAGCTGCTGCCAGGGAATGAGCAGTGCATGGCTTGAACAATGAGTTTGGATTACGCAGAATTTATTGCTTCTCTTTTTTTTATCTCTTTCATGCCATAGACAGAAGCTTTCATCTTTAGGAAGTACAATGTGTTTTCTCCACGTGATAGTATTACTACCTCACCAAATCTTTTTTTTTTTTTTTCCCTAACCCACCCTGTCATTCTTGGCTTTGAATCTCCCTTCATGCACCTGCACATCTCTTTTTTTTTTTTTTTGTTAATAGGACACAAATATTTTACTATTTTCTTGATGTCCCGTGTTCTACTAATATTTTAAGAGTGTCATGCTCTATTTAAGTGTCAGGATGAAGACATCTAGTGTAATCTCTTTTTCCTGTAAGCTTCTGACTTCTTTTTTGTCTGTATAATTCTGTATTGCAAGGAGCCTTTTGCAAACTAATGTTCTTAAGAGCACTGGAGATGAAAACAGCTCATCTATGGCATTACTGAGAAATGAAACTGGCAGTGGGTGAATGGTTGGGAAGTGAGATATTAGAAAGAAAAAAGAAGTAATCTAACCACAGTGAAGCACTCAAAAGCTTATAGCTGAAATGAGGGATATTGAATTAAAAATGTGAATTAAATGTGTTTCTTCTGAGTGAGGTAGATTCTGGTTGAGCCTCCAGACTGACAATTCTGAAGGATTTGTCTGGGAAAAGGGGGCTGAGACTGGAAAAGTACAAGTTTTTCCTCATCTCTGAGAATTTGATCTGCAAAAGGGAGGTTTTCTGCCTGCAGTCAGTCTGTCCCTTGGGAATTTGGATCTATCAGACATTGATCAGAAATGATCAATTAATTTCATTTAAAATCACCTTCAAGTTATAACTGGTGGTTATTTACATCCTACTTCGCAGGCTGGTGTCTTGGACGTGATGCTAAACCTTTGCAGAGGTGCAAATAAATAGGAACAAAGTGAATAGCAACAACAACAATAACAACAATTAATAATAACAACAATAATGATAATAGTAACAATAATATGTCACTTTATTTAGGAGGAACTTTGGGAAACAGCATCTCAGGGTGATAGAAATAAATGTGGATTATATTTGAAAACCACAATTTTAAGTTTGCCTCTTAAGTTTGTTTGCCAGACTGGTGTTGGACATTTCAACAGAATCTCTTGATGGTAACACCTCAAGTTTTAACATTTCACCATAAAAATGTAAAAATGCCCAATATACTAAAATATCTGTGTATGTATGGAAAGCGGGAGCATGGTGAAGCAGTGGCAATAATCACATGAGGATACCTACATTTTACAGTCTGAAACTGGATAATTATTTCATTAAATTTGCAAAACTGAGTGCTGCTGTTGCTCACCAGCCCTGTGACCATTTTCCAGATTTAACTTGGCCTTTCAGATCTCTTCCCATTAGGAACAGCAATAATTTTTTACATGAGAGCTAAAAAGCCCCAATACTTTCCCTTGACCTGCTGGATCACAGCTCTGCACCCCTGATTATTCTATTGGCAAAACCATAAAAGAGACAAGCGGAAGAAACATATTTAAAACTAAAACCTTGGATTAGAAAAAAACCAATAATTTTTCCATGAGAAATGGCATAGCCCTGCAATTTGTAAAAAGCCATTAAGGGAAGTATAAGCTATTGTTCATTTTTATTTGTTCTGTTTTATTCCTTCTTTCTGTTTCAGTAGGAAAGGAATCAATTTAACAACACAAATTCATTCTACATTTACATAAAATCATTCACAGACTTGATATTTAACCCTAGATTTAATATATATCTTGCAGTTAGGAATTACCAGAATATTATTTCTGTATGCAAATAGGTACTGGATTGATTATTAACTAGTTTATGAGTAAAAAAAAATCAAAAGCAATAAATTGATACTAAAAGGCTTACACAGCAGAAATTTTTGATACTTCACATTCTTGTAAAACTTCCATCACCATGCAGATAATTTTTGATAATTTGGGATAATAGTTATTCATTGTGCAAGTAGAGTCATTTGTTGCAGTTACAAGAACAAGTATATCTAGAAAAAATATTATTTCCAGGATCACAAACTCAAGGTTTCCCCTTTTGACTTATTCAGCTTGTGATTTCTTTAACTTGGGGAATCCACAAACTTAACCATAAAGCTTTCTTCTGGTCTGCAATATTCAATAATTATTTTATTATTTTTTGTCATGTTTGTTTTGTTTGTTTGTTTGTTTGTTGACTTCCTATAATTAAAGACACATAGTGAAAAAATCACCAAAATTCACACTGTGTACTCCAGCTGTACCTGTCTTTGCAAACACAAACACAAGTTCAAAACTATATTTACCCAAAATCCTGTGACCATGAAAAGCAGACAAATCATAGAGCACCACTAACTTTGAACACTTTACCTAAAAATTAAGGATGTGTTTGCCAAAAAAGTATTAAGAATATTAAAAAAGTAAAGCCTATTCCATATATAACTAAGATTTATTGACTAGAGGTACAACAATAATAGATTCTGATCTCTCTGCTCTAGTTTGGGGTGAATCTAAAAAAAATTAAAAAAAAAAATGAATATGATACCATATTTAAAGCAGTATCTGCTGCAGACAACTTTACTCTCATCTGTTCTGGCAAGAGAAAAGAATGGCTAAAGCCTGAAAATTGGCTCTTTTCTCTTTTATCCCTTTATGGCTAATAAGAAATACCATCAATTGTACAGGAAAGCTTAGGAAACAAGGAATTTTTAATGCAAAATCTCAGCATCATCAGAAATCATCATTGCCTTGGTTGCCACAGTGAACAACATTACTGCAGGAGCAACTCTATAAAAACCCAAATAAGTTTCCCTGAAGACAAGCCCCAAGCCTTGCAATTTCCCTGTCATGTGCAAGATTATTATCTGCTCATAAATATCCTACAGGGAAGCCAAGGGATCTCAGTCTGGTCACGTTTTATGGATAGGCACCATATGGATGAAGGGGAAATGTCTATATTGACAAAAGAAATCACTGAACAAACAAAATGTTATCTCTGGGGTCCAAAGACAGATAAATTTATATAAGAAATTAGTCACACAGTTTAAGAAGGTTAATTTAGCATTTCAAAAGTTTATCCAAGAACATGATCAGTTCCATGAGCTAAATTCTCCAAGATTAGAAGGCTTTTTAAGTGATATTAGCAGGTTTTACCACAAAGATTTTAGGGAATTAATATAGGCATCACTGAATAAATTCTAAGAGCAGTGCATTCTAGCTTTAGACTCTGTGAATGTAACAAAAAAAGCTTAATGATAGTGGATGTTTTAAAAACCAGAGTCTGCTCTTATGGAAAATGACCCCAAAGTTAATTGAAAGCATAAAATATTTTGTAGCTCTTGCCAAATATTTGCCTAAGAGATGTCTTTGCTTTGGATAAACTGCTTAACTTCTCACTGTGCTGTCTTTTACAATTCATAAATCAGTACCCATAAACTATAGAAATGTGGATAAATTAACCAAAAATTAATCTGAATCCATATCTGAACACACTCAAACAGAGAGGGCTGTATCTTTTCATGTTTTCTTATCACTAAGTGTGATTAATGATATCAGTGAATCTGAGAAGATTTGAAGGTCTAGTGATGCAATTAATGCAAAAACATTTGAGCCTTGTTGAACCTGCCCATGACCATCTGATCCATAAACTGGGTTGGAAATTTGATAAACAAGCTCTCCCAGGAGAGCTTCAGATTTCAGTTTCCTAATGTATTTTTCAATGCCCTATTTAATATAATTTCCATGCTTAATATCTTTAATTAGTTTTCTTTTTTGAACTTCATCCTTCGGGAGAGTATTTTTTAATATACACATACACTAACAGATCAGAGTGTTTGGACATGGAAGTTTTATCCTTCCCTCTGGAATTGTTACAGATGCTTGACACAAAGATAAATAAATGTCATCTAAGTCCCAAAGGACCATCTACTCTGGATTCTCTATCCTGTCTTTGCTCCTGAAAGAAAGACAAATTAAGATTGCTAGAAGTGATATGAACAAAGAAAACAAAGAAAGGGTCAACAGCCTTGGCCACAGAACATGTGTGAGCCTTCAGCAACGCTTTGTGGCACTCACAAAGCAGCGCTTTGCCTTTGGAATGAGCTCCAGGCTGCTTTTGTATTCTCAGGATCCACGTGCTTGTTTCAGCCAGCCTCAAACTTTGGTTGTGCTGCCAGTCTTCTCTGCAGCTCATCCTGACATCATCCATCTTTCTCAGCAAAAGAGAAATTCCTTGTCCAAACTTCCTGATTCCTCTGCTTCTTGGTATTCTTGAAGAGCCTGCATGAACTCTTTTCATAGTTTTAAAAGTTTCAAGTCATGAGATGGCCCAGCCAGGTTCTGATATATCACAAACCACTTAATGTCATCAAATTATCTTCTGACAGACAGCAATCACTTTTTATTCATTCTCTTGAATGACTTTGAGGATTTCAGGAGACTGAGGAGTTGTCACAGTTTCTGTAGTTCACTGTAATTATTTTTCCGTGTTAAGAATTTGTGCTTTGTTTTGCATTTATATCAATCCATTTCTAAATTTCAACAATTATGCATGTTTAAAGGTCCTTTAGCACTTGGCATTTCTTTCAGAGAGAGTATTTATGTGCTTTAATGAAGTCAGTTCTCGATCTCCTTGTGAAAATCCAAATATTTATCACTCTTTGGCATTTCTTATGTCTTCAAAAGCCTTCATTTGTGCCTGTTGCTCATTTTTTCATCTTTTTAATATCCTTCTAAAAACAGTGAGCATTCTCACTGGGCTCACAGATCTCACAGGAAAGCTACTGTTAACATTCATTTTTAATGAATTAATCCCTGCTTTGTACAGGAATAACAGTCACACCATTGCACAGAAAGTTTGATTTTATTCACTGTAGAACTCTTAGATCCTTATAGTTCCTCAGATTCCCAGCATTCATTCTGCGTGACTGACATTCACTCCCTGGTCTCTAATACTTTATTCAGCTGTGCTGACACATGATTTGCTTGAGAGATCCAAAATTATCAAGTTAAACAAAGTGTGACCTCATGTGACTGGTGCACCCCTTTTTTTTTTTATTTAATAGAACGCAAATCCTTGGGTCATCTCCAGATTGCACCAGGAGTAAGTTCAGATCTGTCTCTGAGTGACTGATGGGCATATTCCCCATCTCTCAGGAATATTTGCTGTGAACATCTCCATCTCAGTGTTTTCTTTCACCTCAATAGTTTTGACTGAATTTAACCTAGAAGAACTCCAGGAGTTCCTCCTTGGTCTAAATGAACAGCACAAGGGATGAAGCATTTGTTGAGGTCTCTAGATAGATAACACCACAATGATGGATAACCTCACATTTGCATTTTTATAAAGAGTAAGAAGAATTTTGTCCTTTCCACTTGGTACTGCTCTGACAAACCAAACCCATCAAGAGCTCTCCTGGATGAAGTTATGTGTGACATCAATAAATACCCAGAAGCACATTTTCTTCACCATTGCAACCCTTAAAAGCTTGGGAGAGAAAACTGCATCAGCAGCAGCTGAAAACAGGTTGAATGACTCAGTTACATTTCTTCTGAATTGAATTTAGTTCCTTTAAAAGTCCATCAAATGCTGTATCATTGCAGTCACAAGGTAAAACTCAGGCCTGGTAAAGATTTTTTCCTTTGTTCCATAATTTTATCATTTCCACCTCAGTCATCAGAACACACAAATGACCTTACAGATATGCAAGTCACAGAGAGCATCTGGCAGCTTTGTGCTCAACCACCCTTCACAGCAGGTATCATTCACAAAATAATATAAGCACACCTTGGGGCACTGCTGCTTGCACCAGCAGCTGCATTAATCTCCCTACAAGGAATACAGATTTTCATGGATTTTAGTTGGCTATAAAACTTACTTTCATACTGGCGCTGCCTGACTGTCATGGAGTTTTTAAAACATATTTTAAAATAGAAAATAAAACTGACAGATTTCAAAGAACAAGAGCACCAGCTGTAATGCAAGTATTGAAATCAGGAAAGTTCTTGAATTCAGTGCACAGCCTGAGTTATAGGATATTTTATTATTTATTTTCTGGTTAAAGTGATAAAATCTTAGAACAACAGGATGGTTTGGGTTGTGAGGGACATTAAATATCATCCAATTCCAGCCTGTGCCATGGGCAGGGACATCTCCCACTATCCCAGGCTGCACCAGGTAGCCCTGGACACTTCCAGGGATCCAGGGGCAGCCACATCTTCTCTGGGACATTTATTCATGTTTTGTTATCAGCTGTTCTACAGTCACAGAGCAATTTTACACTTGCTACAGAGTGATTCTCTTGACTGCCATGACATTGATTTGTCCAGAAAAAGTGGGGTCCATCAGACTGAACCTGAACTGCTTCTGTAATTATGAGATCTGCCCTGGCTGTGATCTTAACAGAGCCCTAAGAACTATTTGGTGGAGGTGTCTGCTCACCAGTTCTTTATAATGTTATTTTGTTCAGTTCTTTATGATTTTGTAATTTATGGCTGCCATGGAATTTGCAAATTCAGTTCATTTGCCCAACCCACCTGGTGTCATTTGGGACACTCCAGAACACTCAGTGTGGCTTGCAGCCACGAGTCCAGAGCATGTGTGTGTTTTTCCCCACGCTGTCTAAATTTGAGGAGATGCCACAGCTCTGCTGCTGTGTTTGGAGTGGCTCCAGATCCCTGGTTTGCAGCAGCTGCCTCCAGACTCTCACAGACATCCACTTTTAGATGTATCAGAATCTGCAAGCTGGGGCCCACCCCAAAATTTGAATGTTTCACCAAAATCAAGAGAAGTACTAAACTGTACAATGACAAAAATAGCAGGAACTTCTGACCTGATTCTGCTTATAGCCTGATTGTTGAGTCAGGAAGTGTTTTAGTGTTCATTTTTCCCCATTGAATATATGGAACAGGGGATATTCCAAATACAGATTACTGTTCATTGCTTAATTAAAAAGTTCCACTTCCCAGTGGCTGTGTGTTTGCACATTTATTCTGGTTGGAGTAACTAAAAAATAGTCACCAGCAGATAGAAAACACAATATATTTGGTTTCCTTAAATGACCCATGTTCCTGGGACATTTCTGAATAATCACATAGTCACAGCCTCTTATTGTGACCAGTAAAAAAGGTTAAAAGAAGTTACTCTTAAAAATACCAGAGTTGTGATTAGTATTTTTTTTTTGCCCGAGCCTTTTTCCAGGCAGCTGCATGGCTGGGATTTTCCCCAGAAAGTCTTGATATAAATGAACTTCAAAGTCACATGTGAATGAAGAGATAAGAGACAAGGTTATTTTGGAGAGTTTAAAGTAGTGTATTGCTCTCCCCCGTATAAAATCACAGTTCAGCAAATCAGGCTATTGGGGTCTGGAAGAAAACTCTTTCTTTCTTCTCTCCTTACTCTCTTCTCACTTGCCTCTCTGTAAAAATCCTCCAAAACTTCCCTGAAGTTAATGAAATGTCACCAGAGTAAAAGGAATCAATTTCAGGCCATTTATGTTGTCTCACATTTGATCTTCTTCTTGATGTTTTACTTGTCTTTGTCTTCCTTTCTTATTTCCCAGGAGAACAAAATAAGAAGGATCAGAGCCAAGTTCATCTCTGGATTTTTTATGCCAGCATAAAGCCATTTATTTCTGTGCTTTATGCAGGTATGAAATTTGATTTAAAATGTTTGGATGTGCACATCCATGAAGTGATAAGTTACAAAGGAAGCACGTTAGAGAAAAGGTAATGAGATGAAGTTCATGATGTTATTTTTCAACTTAAAGTTTGTTAAGGATTTGTTTCTTATTAAATGCCTGAGAGGCAGTGTATCAAATTTAAGATTTCAGAATTGAAATACAGAAAGATCTCTAACTGTCATAACAACAGCAGATAAAGTATTAATAATTTCTGTTTTGAATGCAATCTGAAATTGAATTTCTTTCATTCTATGACAGAGTTGATAACAAAGCAAAACGAAATATTCCAATAATGTACATTCCATATTTCTGAGAATAAATATGATTTCTTTGTTGAACAGCCTGGAAATTGGCACATTTCATGTACAGAGACATTAAAGTATTGAAGTAAGCAGTAATTTACAATCAGAGTGGACTAGAACTTCAAATTAAAATTACATTATTAATACGCTCCATTGCACCTGCCCATTCCTTACATTATTACCTACAAAGTTCCATTCTCTTTTGGTTTTGTTTATGCAGGGCTTTTTGTGCTCAAGTTGTTTAAAATGTAAGTTCGGCAATGTATTCCAGACACAACCTAGCTTTGGTATTTCTCGGATGCAAAACTCTTCTGAAACATTTTTGAATAATATTTCTATCTAGAGTATGTACAAACAAAATCCCTTCTCCTGATGTTGGCTGTGCCAGTGGTTACACTCAGCAGTACTGGAATTGTATCCAGAGGAAAACTCTATTTGGTTTAAGAAAGACAGAAAAACTCAACTACAGCTATAAGACGTAGCTTTGATCTGGTTATGATTTAATAATTTGAAAGGAAAACACAAGTCTGGGGAAAAAAAATGGAGGAGATATTCTAAATAGGTTTTACCTTTAGAATCCAGTGTGCAGCATGGAGTCACAAAAAATTAAGTCTTAAGCATGCTTGGTTTGAGTAGGCTTTTGGTGAAGTGTTTTATTCTGTATTTCTAAAAAAGGCGACAAAACAAATGTTTATAACTCTCATCACCAAAGCATGCTTGAATAATACAAAACAATCATCTGCAAAAAAAAAAAAAAATCTAAAAGAAAACCCAAAGGAAAAAAAAATCTAAAAAAAAAAAAAACACTGAAACAAAACACCAAGCCTCAAAGGATTTGGAGAAATTATCTGATGGCATCTGCTATACTGCCATTTTCAAAAGGTGAATCATTTAGCATTCTGCCAATGCAAACTATGCAGAAAACTTTCTTTGAATAGCTCTGTTTTACTGGTGGATATGTTTTATTAAGCATGTAAAATATATCAAGCAAATTGAACTTCTTTTTTTTTTTTTTCTTGTTTCCCCTGCAGGGCAAGTTACTGTTTCCTTATTTAATATATTCTGGCTCCAAAGGAACTTGACATTTAAACATGTGCATAAGTATAAACACAAGCTTAAAGACAATGACTTCTCACATGCTTGAGTACCTTACTAGGCTGGGACCTACAGGCCTAGTCCAATTTCAAACTGTCTTTTCATTCATTTTAATGAACATTAGATTAGATGCTGTATGAATTTATTTCACCATTGTCATCCCCCAGTATTTCTCCCAGGGGACTGAGTGCAAATACTTGAGATTCAACATGTGTTGTATCACTTTCATTTAGTAAATATGCCATGTTTCCTATCTTCCTGCTCTTTGAATGGCTGAACACAGAAGAAGTTCCCACAGGATGCCTTTTAGATTTAAATCTCACCTTCTAGAGATGCTCGTATGAGGATTTGATTTTCATTTGCTGTGAACATTTCTGCCAGTAAAACTTTATTGTCTGGATGTGTGCAGAAAGTGAGTGGAAAAGATGTGAGAATTTGAAATCCTTTGCTGCTAAATCTCTTTTACATCTTCTACTATGGCTGATGAACAGATGAGGGTTGGCTGCAAGAACCAGGCAGAGAATTTAATTTTGCCAGTCACATTTTTCAATGGATTAGTTGAAATTTCTCTAAATCCTAGAGTGCTGAGAATTGTATGAAGGCCAGTATAGAAGAAAATCTTTCAAGATCCCAGGATTCAGCTCAGAGTGACAACAGAAATGGCAGCCAGTGCCACACACACAAAGGAATTGAGGGAAATAAATGACAGCTGACAGAAAAGCTGACAGAAAATGTTTGAATATGCATTAAAGTTGGGAAAGTAGTAAGGCCATTTTCTGTTTAAACTCTCACATGGCACAGATGAGAATTGTTAAAGAGCTGGCACATTCAGCATCGGTGGTTCAATTACAGTGGTGAGAAAAGTGCCTGTGAAGTGTTAGAAGCACACATGAGTTGTATGCTAAATGGTTACATTTGATGAGAAAACTTGTGAGTAAATACATAAAAATGTTTTCAGAAGAAAAATTTCTCTCCAAGCTGGGATTAAATGAGATAGAGTTTATATTTATCCCTAGGCACAATCTTAACACACAACAGAATTCTATAGAAATAGTTACAAGCCTAAATAATCAGTTCACTTTGAAGACAACCTTATAAATCATGTGGTGAGCATGTTTGTGTCTAAAAATGAAGGAAATTCTCTTCACACTTGAATAATTAGAAGCTGGAGCACAAGGGCACAGATGGGGAGAAAAGATGAAGATCTGCTTCCGTGGAAATAATATCCTAAAAGCTGGGTTATCAATCCAACAGGACAGATTCCCTAACACAAAAGCTACCTTTTAAATTAGCTCCTGTAATTTAACCAGCTCAACTAAACATTGGCAGGATCTTATCACCATAATGCACAATAAAGTCTACACTATTAAAATTCTACTGAAGAAAACTTAGTGTGAGATAAAGCAGACATGAATGATCATTTAGCATTAATCCTGATGACAACCATTTCCACTTTGCTATTGAAATTCCCTCCTTCCTACATTTTCATTTCCAAATACAATGCAAACAACATGCTCTAATCAATCACTTATACATCCACCATAATTTTTATTTAAAGCTCTGTATCTTAGATATATAAACCAATGAAGATAATTTATCTTCCCTCTTGCTTTCCAGTCTCAGGAAAGAAAAGGAAAGGTAGAGTAAGGGAAGGTGGATGAGGTAAGATATGGAGTTTTAGGGTTAGTTGGTAGTTTCAACACTGACTTTTGCATTCAGAATTCATTCAGGGATGAATCAGAGATGTTGACAACAATCAAGGTTTGTCCCAAACCAGAGATATTTATGTCAGGCACAGCAACACCTGAATGTGATTATACTGTTATAAAATATATCTAATTCAGGATGAGCCACCTTGGTCATCTCTGGAAAGTGATTCCAAGCTTGTCCCAGGTGGTGTCAGGCTGTCACAGAAACACAAAATCACTGAATGCTTTGGGTTTGAGGGGATCTTGAAGAGCATCCAGTTCCAACTTCCCTGCCATGGGCAGGGACAACTTCCACTAGACCAGGATCCTGCTGCTCATGGTTCTGAATTCCCTTTACCCCTGAGCATAAGGAATTGGGATTTTAATCATCATAGGTTTTGGATCTTTTCTGAAAATGAGCATTTTATTTTGAAATCTCCCTCTCAGATCTGTATAACGGAACCATTGAAAATTTTTCTTAGAACATGATTTGGTAAAAAATTAGAGTTTCTTAATTTTTTTGTTTCTTTTTCCGGGAAAAAAACAATCTAACGCAGATACTGCATGCGATTATTTTCTAAACAAAGACAGCATTTCATTCAGTCTCTGTCAGAAGATGCAACTGGGAATTTCAGAAGGTGAACAAAGTAATAAATGAGAAGGAAAGAAAATAAAGCCAACATTTTTATCACAATTCACAATGACAATAGAAAAAGATAAATATATTAAATTATTTGAAAATTAAACCCATGGCTCTGAAAGAAACGAGCTAAAAATTACAATAAAAAAAAAAGGACAAAATGCAATCCTTATGCATGGAAGTAAGAACAAGGGCTCAATCAACTCCTGCAAATGCAAATCAAGACATTTAACATTTTGAAGAAGAGCAATATAATGCAGCAGGACAAATTTGTAGACAAGAACACGTTCTGGGGACCTGATGGATTCCACCTGAAAAGCAATTCACTTATGCTAACCTCAAAAGAAATATTTAGAGTGAGTCATGGCTCCATCTGGTTTCTCTGCATACACAACAGGTTCTGGTGGCCATGAACTTTTCATCTTAAAATATCAAGAGAATAAATCCCTGTCAGAGGTATTCTGAGTGTACCTATGAGAGGAAAACTGTGTTGCTAACAGAGTACTTTTACTGGGACTTTGGCAATCATGCTCCAGGAATTTAGATTCCAGGAATTCAGGTCTTACATTCTTAAGTGGTGCCGGAATAAAACCAGAATCAAAATTTTCCTACAGCTAAGAAGAATTTGGATAGGATTGTCATAGGCATTATTGCCAAACATAAGAATAAGAGTAAGGAACAAAGAGGCTGATTAAAACAAATCCCTAGGACTCAGCAAATATTTACCTTTTTAGTTATTGATTAATCAACACTCAGGGAAGTTTCACTTGTCAGAGTTCACACTGAGTTGCTTTGTGACAAAAGATGAGACAATCTGCTGTTGCAATGGACAAAATGCCATTAATACCCAACAAGGATGGGATGCATTTGATGTGTTTGAATGAACAACTGTTATCATCTCCCCAAGCCCTCCAAAATGAACAGTGCTGTAAATCTCTTCTCTGCTTCTGGGCTGAACCATGCACAAGGAAGTCTTGTGGGCAAGAAAATGTGAGAAAGAGCAGATAAACTAAGACAGACAGTTTTCAACAGCACATGGGGTGGCCAAAAAAAATCCCCCAGCTGCCCAGAAGAGAAGTGTCCAAATCTTCAGTGAACAGTTAAGATCTATGTCCTCACTAACTGTCTTTACTGAACAATGCCTTAAATGAAAAAACTATGAGTGCCACACTTGAACATCTCCCTGCCTGCCAGGATATGATATCAGATATCTGATATCTGATATCACAGGTATCTGTGATGTCTGCTTGCAGTAGCAACACTGTCAGACCAGTGGCACTTGGGTCTGATTAACCTCACCCCAAGCTTCCACCTTGTGTAACACCTTAATGCACCCCTTCAGCCAGCCATAAATATTGCAAGGTTTCTGATAGGAATATTATAATGCTTTCCCTCCAGGAGAGGCATGTGCTTTTCTATTGCATGCAGTCAGATCATTGTGAATCAAGATAACTGGTTTCCAACCAGATTTTTTTTTTCTTTCTCACTGCTCCTTAATAGGTCTGTGCAGTACAAGGTAAATTTACTCCTTATTTCTTATGTACATATGCATCCTTCTGTGTGCTGCTCTCATTTTATGAAGTTAGGTCATGTCTTTCAGATAAGGTTGGTAAAAAAACTCATATTACAAGTCTTTTTAAGACTTTGCAATTCTTTTAAGAAGAGAACGTTTCACAAGAAAATAAAGGTTTCGTGGAACATCATTTAAGAAAAGTGTTTCAGACTGGTAAATATTCTTTTTTCTCAAAATGTAAATTGCTTATACAAAGATATTAATGTAGAAAAATATATATTATATATATATTCACATAAACACATATTCATATAAATAAAGAGTAAAAGAAGAAGACAAAACTGAATTATGTTGCATAATGTTGTAATAATGTCATGGGCTGTGAAAACTGCATTTCAAAACTTCTTCTACATCAGACCTATCTATTCCTGGACAAATATGTATGATAGAGGGAAGTTCATCTTGAGTGCTGCAATTTATTTATTGAATTATTTATTTATTCATGGGAAACCACTAAAGCTCTTGCTTTTATCTTAATGCAGAAGAGATTTTTTTTTACCACTGCTTGTCATGAAAAAGAAAAAAATATTTTTTCTCTACTATTGAGTAATATCAATGGCCAGCATGGCAAACTTTGACTCCTTCCACTTACACCTTTTATTTTCTCCTTGCTATTTTTCATTATTAATTTCTACTTTCTGTCAACATTGAAGAGTGTCTCTTAAGGTGCATATTACATTATAAACTACATACATTTTTACAGTAAATTTACTTCAGTGTGTGGATTTATGAAATAAAAGGAAAACAGATCATGAAAAACAAACCAAGGAAAATGAGGATTACTTAAATAGAAATAAACCAGATAAATTTCTAAATGAAAAAAAAAAAAAAAAAAAAAAAAAAAAAAAAAAAAAAAAAAAAAAAAAAAAAAAAAAAAAAAAAAACCAAAAAAAAAAAAAAAAAAA
>PYHW01010656.1:2250859-2268097 GCA_013186435.1 Turdus rufiventris | reverse complement strand
TATCAATTATCACAAGAGAGACCTGGGCAAGCTGGAGAAGTTGAGAGGTGTGAACAGCATGGAATTCAGCCAGGCCAAGTGCAAGGTCCTGCAGTTCCAGCTGTCCCTAAGGACTGGGTGGTGAATGGATTGGGAGCAGCCCAAAAGAAGGAATTGGGGATATTGGTACATGGAGAATTGAACACGAGCTGACCCCCCTCACCTGCAGCCCAGAAATCCACTTGTGCCATGGGCTATGTGAAAAGAAGCCTGGCCAGCAAACTGGGGTTTGCTTGAGAAAGACCTTCTTCATCTAGAAAATTAACTCCAGATGTTTTGTTTTTTGAAGGTTCATTTTTATTACATTCTTAGAGGAAGGAGGGCTTGTCTAGATGGAGGAGATTCTACTCATTTCAAATGACAGCTAACTTGTATGTATGGAATTTTAACAGTGCCTGAAAAAATAATGCTAGGGCTCTGTTCTGTAGTCATATAATCAGCATTATTTTTAACATAACAGAATTGTAAAAAAAGAAAAATCTATCCTTTTAAAAATGGATGCCTACATTTCTGTTTTTATACCTACTGAATGTTGTGGTGAATTGCTCTAAAATCAGCAGTTCAATAACTTATTTGTTACCCTTCTCTCTGCTTTTATGCCTTCATTTCTTGTGCGTTTAACTCATTTAATTTTCCTATAATAATTTAAAGATAACCCAATGAACAAAAATTTAAAAAAACAACCCAGCTTTAGTAACCTCAATAAGTTTATACCATGAAAGATCAAAATCATTAAGCAATATAAAATTGCATTATATATTATTAATATATCTATAATTAATCCACCCAAGCAGTGCTTAGCAATGATAAGTTTTTCCATCACCACACTTGCGAACAACAAAAGTTGTTCTGTTAATTAAAAGCAGAAAAGCTCTTTTTTAACCTTTTTTTTTTTAATTTTTTAATCAAGAGAGTAGAGCTCTGCCCTGATCACAACGAGGGTGTGTAGCAGGAGGTCTCAGTGTGCTGGATTTATTAAGATGAGGAGTATTTTTTGTTGCTGCTCCTTATTTCACAGAAACACAGCAATAAACTCCATACCCACGGGCAGGTAGCAATCCACCCCACTATGGCCATTCAGTCAAATCATAACAAGATCTGTATGGCCCTTCTGAGAGTTTTACAAGGAGCAATTCCAATATGAAAAGATTTTAGTTTGTTTGCTTCTCTGATTTAAAGAGAAAAAACCTGAAAAGTTTTGACATGTTGCAGTGATAAAACAAAAATATCAGCATTGCTTTGGGTGGGTACTTATATTCCCTCTCCATTTTCCTATTCAGCATCAATTTTTTTGGATAAAAAAACTGATGTTTTTGTTTTTTCAGCAATTGTATCTAGTTCAACATATTTTCCTCTGCCCTGGGGAAGACACAGCTTTTTACACCATCCATCTAGAGACAGCACTGCTTGGCCTCATACAGCTCTGTATGTGAAATATTCCATTCCTTTCATCCAGCTCAAGGAATTGCCCATTAAGACCCATAAAATTAGAAGGAAATGCACTATGCACTTGGGGGAGGGAAAAAAAAGAAAAAAAGAAAAAAATAAAAAGAGGAGCAAGGCCCCAGAAAACAAAGACTTGAGAAATTATTTCTAGAATTAGTTTTAAATTAAGTGTCCTCTATTTAGAACTAGATACTAATCTGGCTGCCAAGGTGGCATGCAGCCTTTTCTGTGCTACCACGCTTTAATGATGATAATTAAATCAGAGTGAAACAGTAAGCTTTATAAATAAAAAGAAAACAACATATAAGTTGATTATATTTCCTCCTTTTATTGTGATTTTGACACAAATGAAGACAAGATATATTTTATTCGTTTTCTATTTTCTCTTCAGGTTTTGCTTTATGGCCCTCAGGGATACAGGAGTGTGCATGTAAAGAAGTTCATAAATTAAAGCAAACTGTGGTTATGGTAATACTGCTACATCTTTACTACGTGCTAACTTAATGGGAGCAAACTACAGTTTTCATGGTAGATCATTTGCATTTCCAGCCCTGCAGTTTCACAGGTATTTTGAGATATCAGTACTTTGCTTCTGGAAACCACTACAGTGAAGGGAAAATTATTAAAAAAAAAAAAAAATAAAATAACAATATGCTCTAAGTTTTCTCATCTCAATCATTTTCCTTCAAGTAATTTTTATAGACTTGCAAAATCATAGAGCTGTTTGGGTTAAAAGTGACCTTTAAGATCATCTTGTTTCAACCCCCTGCTATAGCCAGGAACATCTATTCTGTGCCACTCAGATACAGTTCTACCAACAGGTGGAGATGGGGACTCTGAATCTGTCTGCAGCCTGCTGCTTATCGATTATCAAGACAGTTGGACTATGAAGAAAAGCCCTGGGTTTGGGTTCTTGTTCATGAAATGACAATATTTTAAACCTCAGATGTTCAAAGTCAAAATTTTCCATCCATAACAACCATGTGCTGCTCTCAGTGGGTTATTACAGACAATCTTCAAAGAGCAGAATCATCTGGTAAGAAAAGATTGAAAATTTGGGGGGAAAAATGCACTTTTCCCTCTTCTCCAGAGGTGTTCCTAGATTCTGGATCAAGGAAAAGGACAGAAAGATTTCCTTTTGGGTCTTTGGGTTCTGTCTTTTAAGGAGTGACCAAAGCGAGCACTTCACACCAACAGGCACCAACCTACGGATCTAAGTTTTCATTCTGTACCTCTCTTTGCTCTCTTTAGTCCCTGAGCAATCCTTTTCCCAGAGAGATGACTGCAGTGACAAAAGTCTCACCAGAGGAAGATGCCAGATGCACCCTTCACCCCCAAAATGTCATCCAAACATCTGGGTGAATACAGTGGTTAAGCTCCCAGTGGGAGAAGGAGAGAAAGAATCATCCTGCGTCTTCTGCTGCTGGGAGTCATTCTCACCTCCTAGTGGAGTATCCAATAATTTTATATAGAGAATCATGGAATCCTGAGCTGGAAGGGACCCACCAGGATCATCCAGTCCAAATCCTGGTCCTACACAGGACAATGCCAACAATCCCATCCTGAGCATCCCTGGGATTGTTTCCAAACCCTCCTGGAGCTCTGGCAGCCTCAGGGCTGTGCCCATTCCCTGGGGTGCCTGGGCAGCACCAGCACCCTCTGGGGAAGAAGTTTTTCCTAATTTCCAACCTAAACCTCCTCTGACACAACTTCAGGCCATTCCCTCAGGTCCTGTCACTGGAAAAGAAATGAGAAAAAGGTGCTAACACACTACTACTTCATAGGTGCATTGCTCTTTCCTGAAATACTCTCAAATTTTCATAGACCTACTTTCGTGCCAAAAATATTGCTATTATGCCTCACTCCTCCTATAGAGATGATGGGAAGAAAAGCAAATGTTTCATCTCCATATTATGCAGAAATTAATTGAGTGGAAGAAAGTTCTATTGAATCCAGCTAAAAATACCATGCTTTCAGTTGTCATCCCTAAGTCAGATGCTTTTTAGGTTCTCATGCAAGTGCAGGAGATTAGTACACACCCCATTTAATCTGATCATGATTGCCTGCCATTTTAATTAACCTTTATTGGCATGCCTATATTGCCAAGAAAATATACTTTGAGAAGCTCCATTAATAACACTATTATTTGTTAGGTTGGGGATTTTTTTTTCAGTTTCACCCATCAAATTCTTTAGACAGATAATAAATCTGTGCAGCCTAGGTTTACTAGTAGGCTGTTTGTTTTGCTATGTTTTTTTAACAACACATTTGAAAGTTAATTTTCTGAAAAAAACATACTTAAGAAAATAATTTCATCCTTACCTTGCAGGGAGAAAAACTGAGGCAGGGGTTATATGGTTTGCTCCTCACTGTACAGCAGATCTAAATGCTGGGTTGAGTCTGGGTGATAAAACAGATAACCCAGATAATTCCAATGCTTATTTAAATTTCTATATATATGAATATTAAAAATGCATTTTCTTTTTTAGAATTTTGATTTAAATATTCATACCCTCCCACTTCACATCCTTCCTTGCCTCCCACTGATCTTTCCCTACCTCATTGTGGGTCATAAATGTTGGGACAAGGAGATGGTCCAGATCCCTTTTATTCTCACTCAGGAGCAGTGAAGCCATTGAAACACCACTGGCACTGGAGCATTTATTTCCTTGAGTGACATCTCAGCAGCTGATCAGCACCGGCCTGAGGACTTGAGACCAGGAAAAAAGTTACAGCTGATCAGTTAATCCTTTCCTCTGTCCTGAGGCTTCTGTCCCAAGCCTGCCCACATTTCCTAACCCACAAAAGTTTCTGAAGGCAGTGTTTTGATGTATTTTCCAAAATCTTCCATAAGTCACGTGTTTTCTTATTTTCTGCTATTTTTCTTCTTTGACATTACACTCTGACTCCATATGTTGCTTCCTTCTACTATAAAGTGAATAAAGAAATGTCAGCAGAACGTCCCCCACTCTTAATTGGATCCCTTCCACCTTCCTTGGGAAGACAGAGCAATAAAGATGATATGTGGCTAATTAGTTGTTCTCAAAGGAGTTTGAATGAACCATCCTTACTATCACCTTGCTCTGCAAAAGCAGAGACAATCCAGAAAGAGCAACATTTGCCACTCTGTACCCACAGTGGATTGCACACTTTAAAGAATTATCCTGGTTTCACTTTTTTTTTTTAATTTTAAATTTTTTATAGACCTAGTAGAACACATGTTGAATTGAGATTTTCCTTTTGCTGCCATTTGAATAATAAACACTGCATGCAAGTGAAAATCACAGCTCTGGCCTTATGGCTACTCCTGAAACAGCCTTGTGAGTGAGAAATCACAGCACATCGTAAATCCCATCCAATATTGAAACTCATGCAGAGATAACAAGGTGAGAATGAGTCCTGTTTGTTCTCAGTTATGCTATCACACTTATGGCTGCTTAGCCCTTGAAAAAAAAAAAAAAGTAAAACATTTTGTATTTCAACCATGATCTGCAAGCAGGAAAGGAAGACATAATTTAAGAGAGAAATACCACAGAGGTAACTTTAGATGTTCAGATGTTCAGAGATTTTTAAGTGACGTTGCTTATGAGTTGTTGTATTTTTATTAAGCATGAAACAAGACATGAGGCAAAGTAGTAAAATTTCACATGGCAGTGAGAGCAAAGTCTTCCATAACTGCAAAAGTAGTGAAAATTGGAGATTACTTGATGGGAACTGAAGAGAAGAAGGAAGCAGTAAGAGTTAACTTTGAACATTTAGTGTTCTAAATGTCTTTTGTCAAAATTATTTCTACTTCATTGCTGGTGCTATGAGATAAATCCAGTAAATACTAATGGAAAGGTGTCATTAGTTTCAAAAGAAGTTTGAATACCAGCAAAGTCCACTGACAAAACACTGAATAACCCTAAATGTTTTTCTCATACAAACCAGGAGTTGTGTGCCATATAAGAGGGAAAACAATGTTATCCTACTGATAAACAATAGGTTTGTTGGAATAACAAAAACTAAGTAATATTCCTCCCTAAAATTGTTTTTTTTCCCCCTCTGTTCATTGTCAAACTTTTGGGTCAATATTTGCTGTAATTCAATGTACAGAAAAAGAAACCATCTGTGTTATATCATTATCCTTCAGGGGGAATTATTTCACGGGAGTATCATTATGCTTCTTCCAATAATTCTGGGGTTTTCCAAGTCCGGGTTGCCCCTGTCATAGGGGAATTTCAGGAAAATGCAATTTTCTTCACTCAATATACTATGGCTCTGGTGATAAGGAAGTTGCCATCTGATAGTAAAGTCTCCTTCTGTCTCCTCCCCTAGAAGCTGTCACCATATGATCATAAATTACCCCTGGACAAGGACCTGTGAGATGGCTTGTGTATGTGGGTATTTCATGAATTCTTTAGCATCACATAAAAGCAATTGTGTTCTTTCAGAGCAGCTTCTGTGGAGTTTGTAGCATCATTTTCTGATGTCAGACAGAGAAAATGGCTTACAGGCAGTAAATTGTTTATGCAAGGTCAAATAATGTATAAAAAGTTTAAACAGGGACAGAATCCAGAATGTCTCGTTGCTATATCTGGGTTTTGACCACTGGAATGTGTATTTGGTATTTGTGTATTTGAGTGAGAAGATTATCAAGGCCACAGAAGAAGCCAAAAGCTCACAAACTGTTTCACACATCCAATTATCTTCTTTAAAAATATGATTTTGCAGCCTTGCAGTGGTAGAAGACTCCCAGATCCATACAGGACTCTGGACCCAAAGCTCTTTAGCAGGGCACTGAATGAAACTGAGATAATTACCCACATGCAGTGCTGGGTAAATACCTTGCTGCTGAACTCATTTTTGCATCCTTAATTCCAGCAGAGAAAACATTTTTCATTGGGCAAGGCCAGAAGGACCCTTCTGGGATAGCAAGGACTGTTGAAGTGTTTCCTGGACAGACCATCACTCAATTATAGAATAGATGTTCACTTGCTCAGTTCCCTCTCCTTTCTCCTGACATTAATAGTTCATTCTCTGCCAAATTTTATGTGTCTGAGGAGTGATAGATGGTGACTTCAAGACAAAAAACAGAATCAGAAAAGCTTGCACACTGTCCTACCCCATGGATAATTATTGGCCCCACACCAGCAGCCTCACATACAGGAGCTTGAAGAACTTATCAACTATTCTAGAGATGACTTTAACAAAGATTTACTGAAGGGTTGTTTTACTTCTGTGCATGCATATCTCTAATTTATTGTTTAAGTAGATAAATAGAGACTAGGTCTGAACTACACATTTTTTAGTAACAATAAGTGGAGGAAAAGGGTAACTCGGTCTACAGGGAATCATTTCCCTCATATTAAACAAACACACAAAACAACCTTGTTTAATCAAACTTCAGTAATACTAATCAAAATGGGAATCAGAATATTCAGGAATTCAAGTCAATTTTCTTCCTTGTTCCTCCTGATACCTCTCATTCTTTTACTGCCTTAGGAGACATTTTTTAACAGCAGTCAGATCTAGAAATGTCATACACAATGGGATCACTGCTGATAGAAAAGGAAATCCTACCAAAGGTATTTTCTCAGAGAAAAACAATGTCCATATACCCTCACACAAATATATATATGTATACACACAAACGCACTTTTTTTAATGCATAGAACACCAAACAGTCAGGAGTAATTCGAGCAGAGATTAGATGAGATCTCAGCAGCTGAGCAGGACCAGCTCCCATGAATAATTTGACTGGGCTCAAAATTAAAATTGTGCAGCCTTGGGCAAGGCATCATCACAGTTTTCATGGCATTGACCACTGGAAATGTTGTTATGTTGATTTTCACAGCAGATGCCTGGCAGAAGCATTAAGATTGGACAAAATTATACCATAGCTCTATTTCTGTGTATTACCTGAAAGAAGATACCAGGACATCCCTGCTGCCCGGGAGCCCCACAGGTGTGTGCTGAGCAGAAACTTGGCCACTGCCACCTTCTGAGTCCCTGCCCAGGCTGGGGTGGGAGCCTAGGGCTGGCTCCACTCTAAAATTCTGCTTGATAATTGTGATAATTCCACAGTGCAGCATTCAAGTTTATTCAAAGAGCTGATTTCAGTTAAAATACCAACAGAGAAGGGCAGGAGTGGCACAGAAAGAAATTAGTATTTTTTATATTTCCCAGGCATACTAATGAATTATTTTAATTAAACCCAGATAAACTCCCAAACACAAGTGTTGTGCTTGAAAATCTTTTATTTCAGAAGTGGTAACATGAATCCCTTTGATTTCCTCATCTCCTCCCCTTCTCCTGCTACCCAGCTGAAACAATTAGATTAATTCACTGTGAGTCTGTGATTAGTTTTGGTAATTCTGAAACCCACCCCATGACTTTTTTAACAAGAAAAGCTTTTCAGCTATTCATCACATTCTACTGCAGAGCTGTGGGGTGGCAAACCACACCACAAAGGTGCAAGATTTATTAGAAATGCTGGATCAGCAAGAACCAACAGAATAGACCAGCATGTTGGCTTGGGTATGCTGAATTTTCAAAGCAGTTCCTGCTCGTTGAAACACTGCAAATATTTAAATAATCTCCTGGAGCCACCACTTGGCCATGGCTGATCTGGAAGACTTGGGGCATCAAATTAAACCTATCACAGCTGGGTTTAGGGTCACAAGTTCAGACAGGTGTCATATTGTGTACATGTCATCACAATGTGAAATATTTCTTTAGGTGGAACTTGTTGGTATTCTTGTCATCACATAGAAGTCTGTAGCTTTTATTTAGCCTCAATTCATGCCCACTTCTCAAAAACCTTCAGTTACAAAAAAAAAAAAAAATCCCCTTGGTTACCACACCAAGATACAGTCTGGAACAAAATCATCCCTCCCCTTAGCCTGCCATATCCAGGGGCTGACAAAATGTTTTCTGTGATCTCCACTCTTCCAGCTTACAAAAATGGGTGATTAGGAGATAAAGGCCTCCAGAATACAGTGAGGGAGGCACATGGCAGTATCATTCATAATTTCTACTCTCTCACCAAAAAAATTATATTCCCAGCTATATCATCAATTAAAATAGCACAAATACAGACTCTTACCCACAAATATGAAGACCTTTATCAGATGTCAGAGACTTCCACAGAAAGCCAAAGAACTCTTTCAGATCAGGGCAAGCAGAACAAGTCATTCAGTTTGGCTGAGAGTGTGGAATTCTGCATTAGTTATAAAGACTGCTCTTACTGGAAAGCAGATGCCAAAACCATGGATTCTTTTATGGTAAACTTTCCAGCAGGAAATTATTTCCCACCCAGCCCAAAGAAGATTTTGAGATTTCTTTCCCATAAATAAAATTGACCCTTAGACAGCAAGGGTTCCTTACCTTCTGGCTGCAGAAGATGAAGGTAAAGCAATAAAAAAAAACCAGTAAGTTAATATGGAATCAGGTTTTCTCAAGAGCCAGGCACTTCTCTCAATCCCCCAAAAGGAATGCAAGTTCAGAAAAGATTATAGGAATGCAAAAATTTCCAATTTTTCCCCCCAAAGATCATAGAGGATTTATCTAGGAAGAATTGTGTGTGTGGATTTCTTCAGCCCCTCTAACACTGACCCTTTGTTTGTTTGGAGCTGAAGAGGTTGATTCCATTTCACCTGGCTGTGAAATAATACAGCATTTATTTCTAGTTGCTTTCTAGTAGTGCTGGTTCTGAGTCTGGCAGAGCACCAAGGTCTAGGGAAAGAATAAGGGAACAAATGCCGACCTGAAAGAGCCCTGGACACAAAAAGCCACACAGGATGTTATTGTTATTGCTGTTAATATTTGTGGCTATCACAGTGCCCTGAAATCCTTGGGCTGAACCATGACCCAGCACATTAACCACTGGTTTCTACAATAAAAAGGTAAAAGATTAATAACTTCTCTTTAGGGAGAATAGATGCTGATTTATTCCTCAGGGAGCATTTTCTTTCTGTCAGTAAAGTCGACTGATAAACCACCAGCATTGTCATTTGGGAGGGATGGATTGTTGAACCTTGCTTCCATTGTCAGAAACTCTGGGGAATCCATTTCCATGTCAATGCAACAACACCTCGAGTCCCAGCTGGTTTCTCTGTGCTCCTGCTCTCTGGGACATTTCAGCTTCACCACTCAGGAAACCAAAATATAGAAAGGAATTACTTGTCCAAGGTTAGAGGGCAGGTTGTGGCAGAAACAGAAATAGAAAGTGGAGGTGGCAAGGCACATCACCTTTCCCAAGGAACAGAGCAAAGTATCTTTTCATTCTCCAGCTTTCCCTCATGTATCTGTTACACTGCAAAATCAAGGTAAAATGTCCTTTTATTTCAAGTTCTTTGTTTGCTTTTTCTGAATTTGGAAGAAAAGACAGCTTTGTTAGAAGTCACTGTTAGTTACAGAAAATACTTTGAATTTCTTTTATTCGAAAGATAAAGGGGATTCAAAACAATTCTGTCTAATTACTGCTGTAATTTCACTTCCTTAGTGCAGAAAAGCAGTTTATCATGTTGATGGGGAAGGAATTTATAAACATATTTGTTTTACTTGGAATGAGAAATACATCACTTGGAGATTAAACTGAAAGAAAAAGTTCTGAATTCTTAAAATGGTGCAAAAGCCTGATAGATAATTGGGGAATAATTAATTGTTTCTAGATTTCAATAATGGCATTCCCACTTTTCCATGCTAATGAATACTGAAGGAAGAGCATGTCATCAAAGTGTAATCAAAGCTGGCTTGTTTTGTGAATGATTGACAGAGACAGAAGCAGAACCTGGGTTTTTCAATCATCTCACACTAAAACTTCAGTGAGACACTGAATGGCACTGACTAACAAAGCTAATGCTCCCCTAGAAATGGTATAAATGCAAATATACAACACATCTCTCATTTCCTTACATTAATATGAGCTCAATACATCAGCACAAAGGTAAAAGCGTGCGTGATCCAAAGCGGACTGGCACAAATTAGCACAGTGGGACGGGAAGTACAAATTACATCATGGATTTGTGCCACCTGAGTGGTGTTTAACACTCCTTTGGTAGGGGATGATCGACTGAGAGGGATGGAGGAGGCACAGGGGCTGATCAGAGCCCTCATTAGCTGCACACTGAAGGAAATGGGGAGGGAGATCAATCCCACCCCAGCAGCAGGACGAGGGCAGGGAACCTCCATCTGCAAACCCTCACTTGTGGCAATTGAGGTTTCTCCTGCAGCTGGTGCCTGTTGAAGTAGAAGGGGCTAAAATCACATTAAAGATTTATAGGGTGAGATTTTTGTTAGGTTAGTTTTGTTTAGTGAGCCTGGAGTAATGATTAAAGCAAACTGAGCAGGTTGTATCACGAGGACAGTTCATTTTCCTTTATTAAATGGAAAGAAAAAGGTGAAAAAAGGACCAGAAGATTCAAGGAACAAAGCTGGTCAATCAGTTGATGCAGTCTTGCCTGGGCAGGTCTAAAGGAGAGGCATTAACAGGAAAAGATGAAGATATCTTCAAGAATCTCCTGTAGACTGGAAAAGGAGACTTGTGGTAGAAATTAATGCCATCCCTGTCACTCTGATTGTGCTGCCTTGAAGTATAGAGAGTTTGTCACTAGAATTTGCCTTTGCACAGGGGATTTCCATGTTGCAGTTCACAGTCCTTAAGTCCATAAGCTGTCAGTTCATTTTTTACATCAATTACCCATCTAACTATGTACAAAATGTTGTGAAATCCTGTACATCCATCCTGCATTAACCACTGTGCTGTGCGGACACATTACAGTGTGCCCTTTTTTGTCCTTTCCATGACAAGTACAGACAAACACTACAGAAAACAGGAAATGCTCAAAAAAGTACAGAATTTTCAGCTATTCTCCCATTTATTTTCAGTGGGAATAAACCACCTAACTTGTCTATCTGAAGACACAGAAATTCACATTCATATAATGCCTAAATACATATAATTTTATACCCAAAGATACCTGGCTTACTTTGAGTATATGTCCTTCTTGCTTTTTTGCAAGATCAAGGTCTGCAAGAATGCCAAAAGATCAGTGAAAAATCATCTGCCTTGCTGAAAAGAAATATTTTACTGCATTTTATTTTACTGTACTAATTCATCATGAACTGCCAAAATGGACAGTCTCAGATTGCAGAAAAAATATCTTCATTCTCTAATTTTTAAAGCTGAAGAACAGCTGGATGTATAACTGAAAGCTGGAAGAAAAAAAGACTGAAGGCAAATTTTGTGTTGATTCTGTGTGAGACGGGAATATTCTGGCAAAAAATAAGAAAAGGTGTGTGATATTGTAACACAACAAGGATTTTCTCATTTTCCAAACTTTTGGTAACGCTTCTAATACCTGGTAAGAAAATATTTGTTAAAAATCTTAGCATCCTGTCAGAATATTCATCATTGTGAACTCAAGAGTGTGACTACTTTTGCATGAATGATTTTTATGCTACAGAGAGCTGTGAAAAAGGAGATACACTTCTGTTGCTCAGACAAAGATGCTGAGGACTCGTCTCTTCACAGAGGCTTTGCAAGAGGGGCAATAGAATTTTTTACTGGTGTGTTAAGGGGAATCAATCAAGGAGATTTACTTAATAGCCTCATGAAAGGCACAATTTAGTATTCATTTTCTCGATGGGAGAGGATGGATGGTTGTTCAAATAACACTGTTACATTTGCAAGAAGTGATTTGTCTTTCTGCAGCTGAAAAGATTATTTTGTTGTAATACATGGATTTCCTCAGGACACGCTATAAAAGCATAAAGTGAAAAAAAAAAAAAAAAAAGAAGAGCCAGTTAAGAGAAAAGTCTGATAAAGTTGGGTATAAATTTCTGGTCAAGGCTGTAATAAGAATTTTGAAGGCTAAATAAATTTAAATATTATGAATTCCTGATGAACTGCTTAATTAAAATCAACTCTTCATTGTCTCTGAGAAGTTGAATTCTGAGTTTTTAACTCAATAGAGCCATTTCTCTACCACCACATATTTTTATCTCAGTTTGTAGGAGTAAAAAGTACTAGAATTTTTAAAAATTATCTAAGAAAATGTTTATTTAAAGCTTAATAAAAGCTTAATATTCTACTTAAATAGGGTTTTACTATACTTTTATTTTGTTTATATTATTATATATTATATATTATTATTAATTATATTAATTTATTTTTAAAAGCTCAGAACCAAAGGAAACCACATAACCATGATGCTTCACTTAAATTATCATTACAATAATGTTACCAACACAGTCCCAGCTGTAACTCAGTAAAAAGTGACATTGTAACTCTCAAATATGGAAAAAAGTTTAAAATTAAACTTTCTTTTTCTTTAGAAAAGAATAAAATTCTGAAAGATCAAGATTCTATTTTCTTAATTTAGACACATCAAAATGTGTAAAGATTAAATGATGTGACAGAAACTGTGCAAGAAAAGTGATTGTGAATTTAAGTTTTAAAAATTGTCTTAAATTTTCAATTTAATAGATATAATTTAACATGTCAAATTCAAGAAAGTATGTATGCATAATGCAAGTTCATTAAATCACGTACATGCTCAAGTTTGGTCCAGATGTTGGTGAAACTTATTCTCAAATTTTAAATTAGGTCAGAGTTAGTCAAGGATTTCTGTAAATCCCTTTATTAATCTCACAGCATCCTGGGACAGGCAGATTGCACAATTCAGGCTATGGACACAAAATATCAGATTTTCTGTAGTGTCTCATTTTTGTATCTGTTGTGTTTGCATCCGTTTCAGGAGAATTCCTGCTGATTTTGGCCCCTTCATCCATGAGGAAGATTGAAAAAAAATCTGCAGCTTTGGGACCCTTCACTGTGCAGAGATTTCCACGAGATGTCACAGGCTCAGCTGGGACCTGTGGGTCACAGCTCCATCCTCTGATGGGTTCTCACACCCAGGACGTTTTTTGGGGTGGGATGCTGACTTTTTGAGGTTTAGGAAATCTCATCCACCTCCAGCTCCTGCTCTAGGCGTCCTTCTGTCACCCTTTGAAATGGGGTCAGGGAGCTGGGCTTTGTGTGAGACAGGAGATCCATCCCTTTGCTGACCATAAAAATCTCCACTTATGACTCACCTGGAGCCGCTTTTGGTGAAACAATTAAAACTTACCTCCAGCATCAAAACAAAGATTTAGGAAGACAAAGATAAGAGGTAAGAGGGGAGGGGGCAGAAAGAAAATGAAAGAACTAAGTATGAATAATCTAATTATCCTCAGGTCAAATCCCAAACCGCTCTCTTTGTGTCTGTCTGACTTAGTGGCAATATTTTCTTTATTTCTGTGGCCAGCAATATGTTCCCCTGCCCATTCCATGTGCTCAGGTTGCTGCATCAGGAAACAGCCTTTCCTTGGCAAAGTGTTCTGGTTTTTATGTCCAATCCTTTTCTTAAATCTCCCTGGGGTTCCATTTAGATTAAAATCCTCCTTTCTCCCACCAAACACTATTGATCCTTAATTTATTTAGGAGGCAGTTTCAGCACTCCTTCTTCCAGGTATTGACTGCCCTTACTGCCTTGGAAATGATAATGGCCCTTCAGAAAAATAGGTGTTATCTCTTGCACTTGAGTAGGCATTAGAAAAATATTAACAGCTCTCCCCCACTTGGGAAGACAAGGAGTAAATCTCCTTTGGGAAGTTTTTTCTGTACACTGAACCTTGTATCTCATATTAATGTGCAAAGTCCTAATGATACATCTACAGAATTGATGCCTGTAGCTCATTAGTGAGTGTTGGTTGAGACAGAAGTGAAAGCAAAAATACAAAATAGGTCTGCAGTCTACTTAAGGAAAATGAAATAAACCAGGTGTCTCAGTTACTTACACTGGGACCTGTACAAAAGCTGTTACAATGGCAATGCTAGCATTTATTTGTCTGAGGTACCTGCTCAGACTCTGCCTCACAAGGCAAAGTCCATTATCCTAAAAAAGAGCTCAGGAGAGAACAGTAACATCTGCAGCTTTGCACGTTCTGTCAGAAATCTTAATTACATCCTACCATGGTTATGAAACACTCTCTCATGTATCATCTGCTAGAATGCCAGTCACCCATTTAATAGCACTTCTAACCCCAGAAATACTTCTAAGAACCATCAGAAAACTTTAGATGCATCAGAGTTGACGGCAAATGACTGTGGAGCTCTATTACCCTGGAAAAATTTAAAGGGGACAAATTGTGTGTTCTTCAATAGCTGTATAGAGGAAAAATTGCATTTGAAAATAAGTAACAGCTTTGCAGAATGGTCTGTCTATATTTTATAAGCCCTTTTTTCCAAATTATTGACTGTTATCTCATTAATGAGTGTTAATGAACTACACCTCACACAGTCTCCATGTTCCCTGGATTTATGGATGAAGAAATGATTGAGGCAAAGAAAAGCCAGGAGTGTCCCCACCCCATGGCACAGAGAAGAACTTGGGTGTCTGAAAAAAATGTATTTGCCATCTTTTCTGGATTCTCTGTATTTACATACCCAGCTGGGCAAACAAGCACCCTAACCTTTAAAAAAAATTAATATAGAAAATTTCCTTGGTAATTTCACTTTGCTTTAAATGAAAGGCAGCTTCTCTCCATGACAAGCTCTGCTGGCTAATTACATTTGTAACAAAAATATGTTTGTTCTCACCTATTGTTCCATGTGTTTATTAAAATAAATCAGGCCTAATGCAGTCACATCCCAGAGTGAATTCATCTCCTGGCAAAAGATTTCATTTCCAGTTTAGACTTTGACTAAACAAGGATATGGACTTCAATGCATAAAAGCAACATAGGTGGAGTCTGACACCAAAAATGATTATTAAGGTAATAGGGAACATGCCCCACTAATTTTAATATATTTATTAATAGCAATTATTGCAACCTTTGCATAATAATTTTGGAAAGTAATAAATGTGCTAACATTTGGCTTGCAAAACCAAAGCATTACTTTCTAATTGTTTCTGTTTCCTGATAAAGTACTTGGCAGAACCTGTCTTGATTTAACCCACACATCTTTGACTGCCCTAGATTGCTCTCTAGAAGGAAGAAAATGAATTTTTTCTTATATTTATGGTGCCTCTTTCTTCCCCACATACATCTGAAGGAATGTCTTACCCTCCAACAGAAATAAATCTGGATATAAGCAAGAAAACATAGTCCTTTTTTCCTCCATGTCTTTGAGTATTCATTACAGATACAGACCAGTACCTAGGAGATCTCTTGCTACTCATTTCAGATCACCCATGTTGGATTCAACTGCCCAATTAAAACATGAGTGCTGACTCTCCCATCTCAATGATTGAGAAAGTGAGGGCTTATATTTGTATTCTGAATTTGCTAAGGCAAATATGAAATGAGGAGGTAGAAATTTCATTCATCTGTGCAAGAAAGGTTCAAGAAGAAAAAAACTACCTGCAGCTTCTTGTCCACATAATCCAGCTTGGACCTGATCTTAAAGATCTTTTCTAGCCTTAAAGATTCCATCTTCCCAATCAACAACTAGTATTATATAAAAAGAAAAGCAATAACAAAGAAACCAAATCCAAATAATCTGTTATTTTTCCAACCTGCAAAGAAAGGCACCTGATCCAAAGGAGACTTTGGTCATGTTCAGCACCACTTTGAGATAGAGCAAAGGCAGGATTCAAACCCATGCAAAGGACATATAATTTAATCCCAGATTTTAAAATTTAAACCTAAATTTAATTTCTGAACTGGGATTAGATGTAACTTTGAAGGTCTAAATTTTAACTGTAAATTGGAGGATAAAGGTGATCTCCCATTTTACAAGAATTCAGAGGATAACTACACTAAAGATTACAAATACAATCTTGTCCTACAACCGTGGATTCCAACTAAGAATTGTGACAAAATGTATTTTTCAACCTCTCTGTCGCATTTCCCGCAGAAAGCAGACATTATTCTCCAGCCTCCAGGTAAGAGACTGAATTCCAGAAATGAAGAGGCAATCTGCAGCCCCACGCTGAGCAGAGAGCCCTGTCTGAACTGCAGCGTGCAGCAGGGACTTAAGAAGAACACACAGTCCAGTCGATGATAAAATGTTTGTTGCTACCTCCCTGGAAGTTGTAGAAAATCAATATCCCCATCAGCACCAGGTCCACTGGCTCTAACAGGCTCAGCTTTGCAGCAGGCTTGGATTTCTTATATTTAGTCTGCAGCGTGAGCAGGGAGGGAAATAAATGTGTGCATGTGTCAGAGCCTTGTGTGTGTGCTTCTGAGGGAGAGGGATGTGCAGTGAGCTGGAAAGCAATTAAATTGTAGTGTTAGATAGGTGATGTAAAGGGCTCTGTAAAAGCAGGATAGTGCCAGAAGCTGGAGTTTATAAAGTACCTGGTATCCAGTGAATAATAATAACATTAAACATGTTCCAAACTAATTTACTTGTAGGGACAATTGGAGTAAGAAAAGAAATGCTTAAACAAAATGTCAAGTTCAGGAAACAAACCTGGAGGAAAAAATGAAAAACTGTCAGATCTCATGCTTAAAAATATGCCCAGTAGTACAAAAGAGCAGTTAATAATGAAAGGCTTGGGGAATACCAATACTGACTGCCAAACCTCACAGAAAATATCCTTAAAATGTTACGTGGTTGTGATAAGGACTCTCATTGAGGAGATGAGAAGGAAAAGTATGAGTCATACAACCAGTTTGCCAAGCTTCTTGGATTTACACTCAGCATCCTCAAAGGATACTCTGATCCTCAAAATCCAGTGTGGCCTTAGGGCAGCTGCCAGTGGAAATGTGGAGTGGTCAGCC
>PYHW01010656.1:2233607-2248555 GCA_013186435.1 Turdus rufiventris | reverse complement strand
TCCTCTCCTCTCCTCTCCTCTCCTCTCCTCTCCTCTGAAATGAGTAGGTAGGTTATTTTTTATGCATGGTAAGGAATAATGCAGTCATCTTTCTGTGGAAAGAAAAGCATAATTCATGCAATTTGATCATTACTTCAATATGGTTTGTATAGACTGCTGTAAGAGGCTGTCAAATTGCTGTTCCTTCATAAGCCCCATTTTGCATAAAAAGTAACAGGAAAATAATTCACTGGGGCTTCTTTTTAGCTGTAAATGTTCTCAAGCCAGTCTTCCCTTCCTCTCTCTTACATACAAATAACTAATTTAATAAAATATCACAAAGCACAACAGAGAAGAATGGGGGAGAACTAATTTTGAAAATAACTTTCTTTTGAGAATTTTTCAATGCTAAGACAATCTAAAGAGCCAATGCACAAAAGCTGTTTGAAATGTTGTCTGGATAGTTAACCCCGGGGTCTCAAAATTCATTGATACCTGAAAATTTCTCCTGAGTACAAAACTAAACCAAAATCAAAACAAAACACAAAAGGAGAGCTGTTGCAGTCTGTTGTCGAAAAATCAATTGTTGCAGTCTATTGAAATGAAAAATGGGAAGACTGTTTGAGGCAACTCTTAAATCTCTACACTCCAGGAGACTTCCCTATCCTGCAGGAAACACTGAGTTCTGTATTTCCGAATGTATCACTGCATCCAACATATATCAGAATAAATTCTGGTGAACTGTGACCATTCTTCCAGGGATCTCAGATCAGGCCAACATTGTTTGTACCCCAGCAGACTGTCTGCTGTACTCATGGTTTGACAAGATCTAAGTTGTTGGATAAAGGACAGGAACCCATGAGGAATAATTTCTTTAATGACATCTCCTGATTAAGAACTTCATTTGAGATCTGTCTGTTACAAAATTATTAATCCACCTAATGTTCTTTGTTCATTCTATGTATGGAAAGTTTCTTTTATTCAAATGACAGCCAGTCATACATCAAATGCTCTGAGAAAGCCAAAGTTTCTCTATCACAAACAGACCTTTTTGGCTAGACCTGAAATTCTGTCAAATAAAACATGCTCTTGTTTTGAAAAAAAAACTTCTTTGAAGCTATGCTGACATTAATCTTATGGGGTTTTTTTCTTCTAGTTCTTTGCTGCTGGTGTCTGCCTCCATATTTTACTAGCTATGAGACTTTATCTAGAATTAATCAACAGATTGATGCAGTATATTTCCCCATATAATTCATTTTAGCCCTTTTCAATACTGAAATTAGTAATCTTCCAAACTCTGGAATCAAGACTTGGTTACTAACAAACATTTATGGTTCAGAGGGCCCTTTGGCTAACTCCCTCACTGTTTAGGATACATTACCTTGGCTTGCTAATTTGTTAGGATTTGAAAGTTTTCTTCCCATCCTGAAGACCAGGGAAGCTCGACTGTCTTTTACAGCAGGGGTAGGCAGGCTGTAGATGGCACAGGAGGAGGGACCTGCAGCCTGTTCCTCATTCTTTGGGGGATATCAGTAGATGCCCCCATTAGTGACCATCCACTCTCCCTACACGACCAATTCCAGCTGTTTTCCCACTTTCCCTTCCCAAGCTTTTCCTGGACAGGTTCTATCCCTTCCCAAGCTGAGCAAAACCCTGACCTTGCCATCAACATTTTCAGTTCATTTCCATCTGACAGAAGCTGCTGCCCCATCAGTTGTCTTAATTTCCTTCACAAACACAAGCAGTCTTCCCCTTCTTGTGAACTCCAGACTTGGGGAAAGACAAATCTGGTTTTAAAATGTTCGGTATCATAATTTTTTAATGCTAATGCCTGTTGTAATTCCCCACTTCCTTTGGTTTTATTTGTAACATTCCCACATTTTGTTGTTAGCCACAAATTCTTTGCCGAAACCAAACCTGAACAGACAATAATCATGGGTTAGTTGCAGAGCTACTATATTTTAAATTAGTGATTGAATTTTTACTGAGGATATAAAATTTTCCCTTGCTACAGACTTCGCTGTATTTCTGATGTTTTGAAATCTAAGTAGGTTTTGTCACTATGTCAAATTAAAACTCCTCAGCTAAAATTGCTCTGTGTAACACAATTTTTTTATGTGGTTGAGGTCGTTCTTTATTGAGAATAGGGAGTCCACATAAATTCCTCCCCAGCAATTTCATTACATACAACTTTAATGAATTAGTATTTAGAGTCCTGTAACTCTCAGCTCTCTGTGATTTATGAACCTCTAATACTGACCCCAGCAACTTTCCTTGCATTCTGATTTTTAGCAAACAACAGCTCCATCAGATTTTCTTTCTGAGTATGGAGCTGGCAACAGTGAACACGGGCTTGCTCTTGACAGGCAATTTGGTTTTTTTTTTTCCCCACATAAAGGATTTCCAGCTTAGATTTCATGCCTGAGAATTCAAAGAGGACTGGCCTGTTTTAGCCTTCTCTGCCTTGTTTGTTTACATGTCTCTTGACTAGGGAGATTTAAATTGCCACATTCATACAATCTACTCTCCCTGCACTTGACCAAATATCCCTTGGTCAAAACCATTTAAAGACTAGTTTTGGTATCTCCTGACTCCTTTCCTCTCTATATTGCAGGTTTTCTGGGAAATTCATGGATAGCCTGGATATTTTTAACTTTCATCTTTCTACCCAGATCAGTCAAGCTTTCCAGGCTGTGAGGAGCAGTGCCAGATGCTGTGTCAGAGTCCAACACAGATGGAGCCAAAGGTAGCCTGTTTTCAGTCCCAAAATCCTGCCAGTCCCTGAGTCAGTGTTTGCCATCACTCCCAAAAGGGAATGAACAATCTTGATATCCTCCCAACTTTACACCAAATCCCATCCTCTTCCCCCAGCATCCTCTCCTTTGTAGCAAGTGCCACTTGTGGATGTTCTGTTAGTGATATCTGCGCTTCATTCTGCTTTGAGTGATATCTGCACTTCATTCTGCTTTGAGTGGGGTGCTGCCCACGTCAGCCACCAAAGACCTGTGTGCCAAGAGCACTCCCCACAACCCTCATTAACAGAACTGTGCCTTCAGAGGGGGAACCAGGCTGTGACTCACTCCAGCATCTGCTGTCCCCATGAGGAATGGGAATGGCTGGCTGGCTGGATGGATGGATGGATGGATGGATGGATGGATGGATGGATGGATGGATGGATGGAGCCAAACAGAAGAGTCTCAGTCCCAGTGACAGCTTCTGAACCTGCCACCTCCCAGCTTTCATGGCTCTGCTGGCAGTTGAGCTGAGGACCTGACCCATCAATGTGTTGCACTCACACTGAAGCTTGAGGACAGAAGAAGAAGATTGTGGGGCTTCTGGCAGTCATCACTCCTTCTCCTCCAGCCTCTCCCTGGCACTGCTCAATGGGAAGTTAAATGAAATTACATTCCTTTTTCTCAACTCCCCCTTCTCTACCCTGTCAGTAGTGTGAACCAGAATACAGGACACAAGGACAGTGAAAGCTGCTGGAAAAAATATTCCTATTATTTAAAGGGACTCTTATTTAATTATTGAAAAGATTTATAGAGAGGTTGATGGATAAGAATCATTTGAAGGATGAAATATGGGGCTTTCTACAGGTACAAGAGAAACCCACCTCAGCTCTAACCCACACAAAACATCAGTGTCAGATCCTGAGAGCCAAACAAAACCTCTTTCAGTTTAACAGACCAAAATAAAGTCTGGACATGGGCAAGACTGGACAGCAGCAAGACTACAAAAATTGTGCAGAGTTATAGCAGTTAATGTTAAAATTCTGAGAAGTGATTGAGCACTATCCTTCAATTTTAATAAAATTTTGAATATTAGAGATTAGCAGAAGACACAATGTAAAGAGCAGATCATTACACTTCTGCCCAGTGTGAAATTCTTGTATCTTTTTATGGAATATCTAGTCCTATATTCTGCAGACCCTGGTTCTGTACTGGACATCTCAGGTTTGGACATTTATTTCTTTGCTAACTTGATAGTAGATCTTCCCAGCTGTATGAGAAACAGCACTGACAAGTTATAAAAGAGTATTTCTCCTTAGTAGAAAATACTTGAAAATGGAATTTCTCTGTAATTTCTCCCTAGAAGATTCCACCTTTTGGGGGCCCAGGGCACAAAGCAAAAAAGGTAGGAGTCAAATCACTCTTGTTTTGTTGGGTTTTTTTTTTTCTTTGGTTGTTTTTTTTCTTTGGGGGGGGGTGGTTGGGCTTTTTTGTTTGTTTATTTGTTTGGCTTTTTGGTTTATTTGGTTTTTGTTTTTTCTGAAACCACACCTTGTACACTTGTAGTTCCATGTCCCCTTAAAATTAGAACAATCACTTAAGAAATTCTGTATCAGAACACAGCAAAGTAAGTGACAAGCAATGATCACATTTTCCATACCCTAATTCATGATGCTGTCTTGAGCTTTACTCTTTCCTCCCAAAATTTGGAGGTCCCTGGATGACTGACATAACCAGTGGCAGCAAAAAAGTCTTTCATCCATGTTCAAACATCTAGTGTTTCCATCTGGGCTACACTGTACAGATTAAATGGTGAAACCGTGGATAAAAAGGCTCCAGCATCTTCTGATTAGATTTTTAGTAAATCAGAAATTTGCATCTTTTCTAAGCTAATTTGGAAAAACCTGTTAGAAATTAACAAAACTGGACATTAACTTTTACCCAAACAAGAGAAATCATTTTCAATTATGTGAACAGATTTATCTTGTACGTTCCTTGCATCTGCTGAAGTGTTGTATCTTTAATATAAAATATCTACTTGGTCAGAGCTGGGATTCATTTCCCTTGAATAAAGGTTGTAGGAAAGCAGTCGTGTATTCTGTTCAAAGTTTTTTACATGATTTGCAAAATTTTTCCTTTTCATAAATCCATAACATCCACAGAAAGTGAAAGAAATACTGTTGGGTAAACATTTTGAAACTTCTGCATTTTATGCAGCAAAGAAAAATATCTTTTACAGCTGATACTCTGGGCTCATAATTCAAACTGTCCCTGATTACAGACCTAAATTTATCTTGCATCCCACACAGACTTCTACTCTATCCCAATTTTTCTACTCAGAATTATTCACATCAGAAATGTAGGCCCATGAAATGCAGGGCAGCAAAAGTGTTATTTATGCTAAAGGAACGAATCCCAATTCTTATTTCAGCTTTCTGGCTGTGGGTTTATTGTGTCCTCCCTCTCAGGGCTCAGTCCCACATGCTATCTCACATTTGCACCCAAGCACATCGAGAATGGGGTGCCTTTGCCTCTGGGAGCTTGAATTAATCCACCAGGACTCAGTCATAAAGTACTATAAAGAGCTGGAGGCTTTATTGACTCCAAGCTCTCCGGATGCATTTTTGCCACGTGAATTATTTAAAGTCCTTTGCGAGCTTCCCTGGGGCCTTTGCAAAAGGAACTCACAATCACCTTCAAATATGCTCTGGCCAGCCCTCTCTTCTAAACCTGCTTTCTCTAAACACCTGAATTCTGGCAGCATCTCCCCACCTCTGGGAGGGGAGTGGAGCCCAACAGTCAAAATTTTCAGACCTCTCTGCAGTTAGAAGTAATTATTATGTTCTAAATGACTGTTTTTTTTTTTTCCAGGACAATAGAAAAGATATTCTAATAATTATAATTGTTCAGATGCCCTGTCATACTTCTATATACAAGATTTATCTTCATAAGGAATATGACAAGTGATGTTATTTCAGAATTGCACATACGTGGCTTTATACAGTCACACAGGTTCAAGAATACTTGATTTTAGTTAATTTGCATTAAACCTATTTAATAAAGCTATCATAATTCAGAAATTGTTTCAGAATAACAATAAGATTTTTCATTTCGCAGTCTTTTTCAAGAACAATTTCTCCATTAAAATCAACTCAAAATTATATGGGGCACAGGAAGTAATTATGAAAGAGTTCTGTTAATAGAGTCTGATGATTATTCCAAACAATGCTTCTGGGAAACTTGGTTCCCAAAAGCTTTCAGCTGATGAATCCAAGAGTTCAGTCTGGATAATATCTGTAGAAATACAGCAATAAAAAAGCTAAAACAGCACCAACAGACAAATGAATTATGGCTCTAATTCTTTTTTCCATTATACTTCAGTGGAAGTATTTTAATTTTTTTTTCTATTCCTGTAAACTTAAGCGACATTTTTGCTGTTGTTTACAGCTATTAAAGAAATCATGTTGTAACACATCAGCCAATTCAGGACACAGTAAAGAAGCATCTCTACCTTGGTTTAGCATCTCTGTTTCTTCCTTTTTCCTCTTCAGCACCTGGGATTTTATCAACCCCCATCAACTCCCCCAGTAGAGCTTCTCCACCTGTCCATATTTACAACTTACACTCTGAACAAACAATGTTACTGACTATGCCTGATCTCACTTTTCCCATCTCCCTTTCTTATTTTCAATTTCTGGCTCAGACAGGATTCATTTAATGAGTTCATCCAAGTCTTACCAGGAAAAACCTGCCCTGCCCTGTATTTTTTATGCACCACTCACAGTGACAGCCTTAATAAATAATAAGTATTGATAATAAGAACACACCATTACCCCAGCTCTTTTCTTGAGCTAACAACTCTGACATAAGCCACCAACAACATAAGAAACCACTTTATGCACCAAACAGTCCTGACATTAACTTCCCCAGCAACAAATAATTATCTAAATAATTTGTAAAATTGTCAAGCAGCAAACCGCCTTTCCTTTTGCAGCTCCCACTTACGTGATGGAATTTCCATTTGCAGCACAATGCAATATTTAAATGGAAGTGTCCTGAATGCTTGTAAGATGCTGCTCTTATCCTGAAGGGAGATCCTTACCTGATGCACTTCAAGATTTCTTTCTCCTTTGAAGTTAGTTTTAGATAACACCAGATGAGGATCTAGATACAGTTTTAGTAGGGCTCAAACCCAACACAATGAGAAACCTTCCTATTGTGTCAGAATCTGCAGATTTCCTTCTTCCCTTCCAGGAATCCATGGTACACAAAAGTGCACTTCTGCAGGATAATGGTAGTTTCAGCTGATAAGGAAGGTGGATTTTTTGAATTCCAAGACTTTGTGGAATTCTGTATTAGGGCCAAAGTTAAATTGCCAAGGCAGGATCTGAAATTCCAAAGCAAGATTGCATTTCTTCCTAAATTGAGACAATATGCTACTGCTGTCCCCAGAGACCAACTTTAATTAAATCTTTCACGAGGAAATTGCTTTCTAATATATATTTGCAGTAATTTACTAATTTTCTCTTTAATTCAGGTTCTGATTCAGGAAAATAGATAAGTTTGATTCTTACTTCAATATTGGAACTTTTATCATAATCGAATACAAAGAACCCGTGTACTTTGGCAGGTTTATATTTACTTATAAAAACACTCAATTTATAGATTGTCAGAATATTTCACACTGATCCTCAAAACATCCCTTTCAGTTTTCTGAAAATCATTTATAGCTGTGAAGAAAAATCAATCTCTCCTTTATACATTACAATCAATTAACAGGTAGAAGATTTTTGTCTTCCTATTTTGTAGTTTCTTTGATCACAAAATTGCCAGACACTGACCAAAGAGATATTAGAACAAAACAAACCAATGGGAAGATATTTCCACTTCTAACATTTTCTGCCTGATGAACTCTACATGCATCTGAAGGAATATATAGATTATTTTTCTAATAATATATCTGGGAAAGCTATCAGGGAAAGTCTCTGCTTGAAAGTATAAACAAATTTAAAAAAAAATAAAATAAAATAAAAAAATTTTAAAAAGTGTTGTGGTGTGGGGAGTGATTCAAAGATCATAAATGCCACAGTACCAAAACCTTCATGGTGAATCATCAAAGTGAAAAAAAAAATCAAACTATTCTACCCATTTCCTTAATATTTGCCTCTTTTCCCAAAAAATCTATCCTCACACAAGCACAAAGCAGATCATAAGTATTTCTAACTGAGGTCTCTTGAAGAACAGGCCTTATTTCCACTTCTAATTCATATTCTTATTTCCTTTTTTCCACTTCTCTCTGCACCCCTCACTCCAAGGACCTGACAAAGTAGGAACCCAGAAACCTTTTACAAACCTTTTGTTTCTAAAAATGACCAGAATTAGGTTTACCTCTGACACAGAGAGGGGCATTATCTATCAAAAAATTATTTGCACCTATGTTAGAAAGCAAATTTGTTTGGTCTTCAGTGGCAGTAAGGACAATAATTCCAGACTGATGGCAAAGGCAAAGCAGGACTGGTTCCCAGCTTACAGATGAAAAACCTCTGATTTTATTTTGCTGCTGCTTTCTCCCCACTTCCTGCCTAAACAAGACTCAGGAACAATCTGATCCCTTCTTCTGCCTGAATAGTCATATTATGTTCTGACAGTGGATACAGCAAATTCTGCATCTGCTTTGGTTTTCATTTGCTTGAATTGAGAAAAAAACAATCCAGATAGTTCAAAAAATAAGCATATGAGTCCAGTTTCTGAGTAAACAGTGAATCAGTTAATATGTTGAATTAATTCAAGCTTCCTGCATCATTACGCCTCAATGAAATCAGGACAATAAAAGTCCTGTGAGGTTAGAAAAGTTTAATTTGATAAACACTGAATTTAGTAATGTTCTCAATTCTCTCAGGATCTTTTACACATTGAGGTTTTGCCCCAACAGTGCAAGTGGTTGTGTGTCATCCCACTGCCTTTTAGGATATATAGAATCATAGTGCCACAGAATCACAGAATTGTTCAGGTTGGAAAAGATCTCTAAGATCATCAAATCCAACCATCAATCCAACACTGTTAAGTCCACTGCTAATTCATGTCTCTAATCACTGCATTTCAACATTTATTGAACATTTCCAGGGACAATATACAATTCACATGTTTAACTCTTAAATAAAATTTATACTTTACAAACTCCCTGCCTTTATTCAGCTGTTCAATGAGCTTTCACTGGGCTTAAACAGCTTAATATTCTTATAAGTGAAGCACTAAGACTGTATCTGATGATAAATTTGCATATCAAAATGGAAATGTGAGTTGAAATTGCAATGACACAAAAAAGAAGTGATCAGAAATTAAGAAACCATACTGATAAAGCCAAAGCCTGAATTTCTTGGTAAGAATTCACTATCAAACCACACTGAAATATCTATTGAACAGCACATAATCTCATTAACTAAAAGTGAAAATTACACTTAATTCTTACCCTCTGAAGGTATGAGTTACAATAAATCCTACTGACATAGCTGTGCATGGGCCCAGGAGCTGGGATCTATTGTAATCTATTTAACCTCTGAGAACCTAATTTCCACTTGAAATAATAATTAATAAAAAAACCCCAAAAAAACTTAAATCCATTGACCTCTAATACATTCAAAACGTTGGAATAAATCAAATAGCAGATTTAATAATTGACTCTTTACTAATGTGCTGCTATGGAAAAAAAGAATTCATTATGCTTAATGCTATCCCTAATTTGAAGCTCTAATAGTCCATTCTTCATATTGTTCTTCCTGCCAGCTTCCAAGGTAAAGCTTTTAAAGCATTTTGGAGAGGGACTAAAGATGGACTAAAAGAAAAGTTGTAGCTGCAGTGCTGTGGTCTGAGAGGGATCATAATTCACCACTTTATGCCACATTTCCCACATCAGACAAACAGTTTGGGATTTACCCAGTGACAGAAATTAAAACTGGAGCTTCATTGGAGCATTGTTGTAACAAGGAATCACACTCTAAATAGCAAAAGAGTGAAATAAATCAACCCACACTGTCCATTTCTGAGGATGGAGTATGGCATGCACAGACAGAAAAAGCTGCACAAAAGTCACACAAAAAGCTTGAGACAAAGCAGAAAGTGGAGACAATATGTTCCAGTTGTTAATCAAGCTAAATACACATCCTCCCTCCCTCATCAGCTCAGTGCCTGATTTTCTGCACAGCAAACGTAAAATGTGCCTACTCATAACCATTCCATTCCAAAGGTCCAAGAGCCACTAACACAAGATAACCAAGCTTATCTGTGAAGGGGGGAATTTTCAGCATAAATAATAAACAGACAGAAATGTAATATTATTTTATTATTTCTATCATGGTGAACGGGAGAGAATATTTTTTGGAGAAACCTCCTTTTTATTAGACACGCTACCAAGATTATTCCCAAGACATTTAAGAAGGGAAAGGATTGTCTACATTGATTCTGTAACTGAGTTAAATGTCAAAATATGTTGGGATGCAGTCCCTGTGATATCCTTGTGAATGTGGAACTGCCAGGAGCTATTTGGGCTGCTAACTTTGACAAGAAAAACATTTTCAACATGCAAATGTCAATAGAGGTCCCAATTGCTACATTTTCTGGCTGAATAGGAACACAACATATGTAAAAATCAATATAGATGTATTCCAACGTATCTATTTTTATATTCCAGGAAAATCAAAGTGAGGAATTAATCCTCTGCTCCCTGTGGGCAGGCAGGATTTCAGCAAACTCCAGAACACTGGGCTCCACCACACGTAGTGGTGATGGCAGAGCTGGGTTTCTCAGCTCCTGGCAAAAAGCTATTTTATGTAGCTCACTGCCCTATTGCTACAATAATCACTTTATACCACTGGTATTTAAGTAACTGAAGCATTTTACCTTCTACTTTGATTTCAGCCTCTTTAAAAGTCAATGTTTTCAGTGAATGATCAAATTGTATCACGAACTAAAGTACATTTCTAAAATAATCTAAACATTATTTCAGAGTCTGAGTGTACTGAGTCATTCTGCCCACAATAGCCACTTGTCACTCGTAATAAGCATACCTGAAGACATATAAAATTATTAGTAGATTCATGATCTTTGACAAAAGATCACAACATATTTTATGTCAGTTGGGTAAACCTGAACTTCTGGTTTATTTTGAGCTAATTAAGTCTGAATTTCCCTCAGTTAAGCTTCTATTGAGATTCAGGTTGTTGGGTCTAATATCACAGGAAGAGCTGTCACACCAGTGTTTTCAAGTTTAACTCTGCTGAGTGAAAATGGGCACTGGTGCACGGACACAGAGACAATGCTGGGAAGGTCTGGAGTGAGGATTTCCTGAAGAACTCATGGAAGTGTGAAACAATCACAGATTCACCAGAATGTTTGGGTTGGAAGGGCCCTCTAAGATCACTGAGTCCAACCCTTGACCCAGCACTGCCAAACAAGCACTGAGCCCTGTCCCCAGGTGCCACATCCACACATCCCACATCCTTCCAGGAATGGGGACTCCAGCACTGCCCTAACAGCTGTGCCAGGTCTCCACCACCCTTCAGTGAAGAAACTTTTCCTAACATCCAACCTAAACCCTCCAGGTGCAACTTGAGGCAATTTCCTCTTACAGCAGCATTGACAGACATCAGAACTCAAGCCCAGATGCCAAACATGCAGAGAGCAGATGAAACCACTAGCCATGAAACAGAGCCATTCTCAATCAGGACTGATGATCCTGCAGAGAATAAGCTTCAGTATGGACAAGGCAATCAGGCCTGTGAGAATTCACAATTACTGATGTCCTTTAACTGTTTAATGTGTGCACATATTTTCAAAGGATTTGGCTTCCTGGAGCTTCTCTAAATTAAAGGTTGTCCCCAAACTCTTTTGTCCAGCAATGCACAGAGTCATGGGCTGACCCTCAGTTACTCATTCATTCAAATGTCTGTTCCCCAATATGATTCTTTACACTCAGACATTAATTCCTACTGCCCAGCTGAGAATGTCTGCTCCTAATTAAATTGAATCTACCACTCCATCTAAGACAAAGGGTCTTTATATTTTTTGCCTCGCTGCTGTCTTTGAGGATTGATAGATAAATAATTTTGATTTGATACTTATCACAACTTCCTAATAGTTTCATTAAAATTCTTTTCTGTGTCTTCTTTTTGTTTCAATGCTTTACAGGATTCAATTTCCTTTGCTAAAGCCTATGACCTGCAAAATTACAGTAGTGAAAAAGGGATATTCAAAACCTGATTTCAGGTGTTTTCACATTCATTTGCTTTTTTGAACTTGAAAGCTAAAGAGGATTAATGTAGATTCAAGTTTGTTAGAACACTTAATACACTGCATGGAGAGCTTTGCTTTGCACCTGCCTCTTGAAACATTTGACTTTTTCCTGCTACGTGTCCTAAATCTGTATTGTGATTAAATCCCAGCCAGCACCAGCATCACACTCATTCCTCATCAGTAAGGGAGAGACTTGGAAGGGTAAAAGGTCAGGTACCACAGTTACAGTCAGCTAAAAGGGATAGAATACATTGGCATCTTCCAAGGAAAAAGTGATTTGAAAATATAAACTCTATGAAGTACAAATCCAGTAATCTAGGAACAGATTGCTAATCACTTATACAAAGGAAATCAAGTTGGTCTTCACAAATCAGCAGCAACTGTGGCTGTTTAGGGAATTGAAATAGCAATTCCATGCTCTATTTATGGCAATACAACACACTTTTAAAGAAATGCTACTATAGATCTATGGGTAAATATTTGGAAGTTATTTCAGCTTGTAGCCAGAGCCACAGCCTCACTTTTCTCCTGTGAATGTGTACATAAGATGGCACAGCTGCTGTTCCACAGTTATCCTTGCAGTACTGCAGTAAGCTTTTATTATTATTATTACATATGTCATTACTTTATAATTCATTGGCAGACCTGTATCCTGTTACTTTTTAGGAGGTTCTATAATGAAACCCATTTGCTCTGCCTTGGTTGATGGATATTTCAGCAGAGCCATACAAGCCATTGACTTTTCTCCCAGAATCATGCAGTGCCTGTCCAAGGGGGCACAAGCTCAACCACACTGAGAAAACTGAGCAGGTTGGTGCCAATCTTTTTTCTCCTTTTTGAAAAGTCTATTCCTCTGATGACTTTTCCAAACCAACTGTGCTGGTCATGAAAGCAGCAGCTGGACTGGTCAAGGTTTAGAGGGCAGTGCTCCTTCCTTTCCTTTTGAAAAGGCCTCCACAGGATTCTCATTGTGACTGCTGGGTGCCAGAATCACTGCAATGAGCAGGAATGCTGAGAGGACACAGTTCCAGTGTAAGGTACATTGCAGACAAAGAAAAATCTTCAGAGATTCTTAGAGATCTACAGTAAAATCTTAGAGAATCTTAGAGATTTACAGAAAAAAGTAGAATCTCAGAGTAGAATCTCTACTCTAAGGCTGCAGTAGGTTTTCAGGATTTGGAAGCTGAAGTTGGAATTTCATAGAACACAGACAGCAGTGGAAGACAGAAAGTGGAAATGCATGCCTTCCACACCAATTCTCTGTGAAAGATATCATGGAGGAGATTCCTAAAAGCACTGAAGACACTCTTTGTATAACCAGAGAGGAGTCTTTGCCATGCCCACCCCAAAAGAACTGCCAAGCAAGAGCACCAGAAGATGGCTTTATAATGCAGAGTGGTTTTATCTGCATTTCAGTAACTCAGTGATAATGTAAATTATATTAAAGTCTGCGGTAAGTGGATGAACTATAAAAAGATCCAATATTCTACAGAGGCTGTGATAAAGTCTCTAGATGAAATTAGCTCTGCTTGTTACTGATATAGATATTTAAAATGGCTGATAAGGCATAGGAAAGGTGAGGAAAGCAGTTCTAAAAACATGAAAAAAAACACCACAAGGCTTAGGAATAGGATGCAAGAACATGAGAATCAAGAATCCCTTACAACAAAACAGGTCTTCTAAGACTTATCTTAACGTGACCCATTGAAGAGCATCTAAGTCCAAAATCCCAGAAAGTCTTTCCTAGATAAGAGCTACAACGATCAGCTTAAGAGTTTAGTGAATTTTGTTTACCTTTGGTCATTGGTTTTAAGAATAACTTACAATAGAGCAATACTGGGACTTCTGTGAGGGACAAAAGAAAGATCAAGGCACTGCACAGACAGGAACAGCTAAGGAATACTGCGCTGCTTGAGATGCTTTGTCTAAGTCATAAATGCAAATCAGCCATGAGATTAATTTAACTGGGATTGTTGCTTCTTAGCATCAGAGTAAAACAGCTGGAGTCCATTGATGAACCCAGCCTGTTTCTGCACATATTTCATAACCATCACCGACTTCATCTCCTTCCACAGACAGTGATTTTGGTGGGGTTTTATACAAGATACTTTCTAGGTCTTTATTTGATTTTTGACTGTTTTCACAGTCCAAAGAGTATCCAGCCCAGGAAATGCATTTTTCCTTCTCTGGATATGCATTTCAACATGTTTGCATTTGTCATTTGCTAAATGCATTATGACACACCATGGCTGCAATTCCCTAAAGAATTGCTCCTGTGATAAAGTGATTTGGAAAGCAGCTGATCAAGGCACTGGGCTTGTTAAGTTCCTAGTAATAGCTAACTCCATACACTCCAGGAAGGTAACAGCAGATGTTAAAATGTGTTATTGCTGCTGGATAAGTACAGTTTGCAAAAATAATTTCCTGTAACAGGCTTCCAGTTTTCAGTTGCCAGCACATTTATTCTGGTTATAAAGTACATACATAGTGCTTTTGTAAAAATACATTTGGTACATGCAGACATTCCAGAGTGCTTTGTTCAGTGTGTTACCATCAGGATGAATTTCTGCTTAGTCCAGCTGCCAGATCCTCTTGGGACTGTTTAAAGAACAATGAGGCATAGCTTCATCTTAAATGAATCTGGTTTAAAATGAGGAGATACCAGGGGGAACAATTCTTCTCCACGACCTAATTGCACTTCCCCATTCATAACTCCTACAGTTAAGCCTGTGTTACTGGCAATCAAATGCTGCTGTTGAGTGTGACTCCAGGGTGTATCCAAAGTGACTCCAAAATTAGTGCACAACTGCTGCAAAAAGTTCTTGTCTTGGAGAATGAAATCTGAGATGCAGATGAGGATTTATGTACCGCCATGCTCAGTATTAGAAGCCCTAATTTTAGGGGATTTCACCTTCATTACCCACATGAGGAATCTGCTTGGGCTGCCAA
>PYHW01010656.1:2195179-2209707 GCA_013186435.1 Turdus rufiventris | reverse complement strand
ACTCAAATTCACTTGAACTCCTAATTACCAGTGTCGTCTGAGTAACTCTAAATCCGACCCCTATTATTGTATTATTATGCAGAAAGGGTCATAAGTGTGATTTGATTGATGCTATTTGTTTCCTGTACACAAATGAGTTTCCCTCTGAGCACAGCAGATACTGTGTGGAACAATATTTTTATGGAGATAAAGCACTGCGGAGACATCTTTTAAAGGAGAATTAGAGTAATCCATAAGGAACTGAACTAGAAAATCCTGTGTATTGGAGTCCCATCTCCTACTGCTTTCCCTCATCATCTGTTCCCAAAATCTTTTCCCTGTTGCAATGATCAGTGCAGGGAAAGCCACTGTATGCTCCAGCTGCCTTGCCACGGATCTGGACTGTGCCTGGTTTAAAGTTGCCCATGCATCAGTCAGGCTGGAAACACTGGCTGCCAACCAAAACAGGCTGAGTTTATTGGGTTTTCTTTGGTTAGAAGCACTAGTTTGGGTTGTTTGCCTATTCAGAATTCTCACAAAAAAAATGTTGACCCTTATCTCTCTCCATTTGCTACTTCTGACAAATGGAGCGATGTTAGAAGTTTCAAGAAGCATAAAGAGGAAATGAAGCATCAGGTACATAAAAAACTTGACCATCCCCACTTACATGCAAAATTATTTTGCCCCCTTTCTCCAAATCTGTTTAAGAGGTTTATTTCCAACTCCACCAAAACTGTTAGGAGTGAGGCAAACATATACTAATCTGATAAGTGATTTATACAAACATATAATCTGCTAATTTCAGACAGATGGGTAAAGTGAAACCATTCATGAAATTTCTAATACTAGGGGGGAAAAAAGCAGATAAAGAAAAATGGTTTTGTTAGATACACAATAAGAATGCTGTAAAAATCCCATAAATCTTAAAATGTCAAGTGACAAATTATTTTATAAATTACTATTTAAGTCAAGTAGTAGTTGATTTGATTTTTGAAGAAACTATAATTGAAGTACTTTAAAATTTTTTGCTGCCTATATAAAATAAAATAATTGCATAATTAGCACATAATTACTTTCAGGAGTGACTAATTTTGGATTCTACTAAGTATGCATTAATTGCTGTGCTGGAAACTGCAAACCAAAAAGTCAGAAAGTGAAAACCTTCCCCTGTCAAGGTCAGCATTTGCTTTATAAGATGGTCCAAATAGTGTTAAGTCAATGGATAGTCCAATATGCAGAGGCTGCAGGGCTCAGGGCAGGGACATCCTCTGTCATGCTTAATTACTCCTACAGTTCAGTTTGAGGAGTTACAAACTCATGAAAACAAGTGAAAATAAAACTATTATTTTATTTTATGATCCAGTGCTCCATTCACTGAGTTACACTTTGTGATTTTTTGTGTTGTTAAAATGTTTTTGATCAATTTTTTTGTTTTGTTTTAAAGAAAAATTACCAAACAACCCATACCTGAAACAACTTCATTTACATACCATTTTTGTCTCCTAGGACATCAGGAAACATTAACATATTCCTACAGCCAACTAAATTTATTGACACGCCTACATTGCTGACAAGCCTTCCTTCAACAGGAGGTCAAACCCCATTGGATTGTTGAAACCTGTTCATACTTTTTTTTATTCCAGCTTTGATACCAACATTCATGATCCTGAAATCACCCAAGATAGTTGAGGTACTGATAATATCAAATATCCCAGTTTAGCCACCTCTTATTTCAGAAAAAACCCTACCAAATTGACAGTGACAGTCCTTTTGCATATGAGCCCATTTAAAACAAACCAATTGTGTTTATTTGAAATATTGGGACTGGTTGTAGATTTTCAGCCTGGTCCTGCTCACATTAAAACCAGCCTTACAGGGCCTTCAAGCAGCTGTTTTTACTTCTGTCATTCCTGCATTTTCTGCTCTGCAGCCCATCCATATTTCAAGGATCTCAAAGGGATAATTAGCTGTATTGGTCAGTCTTATATACAAGTTATATAAATGGCTGTGTAATAATCTAAGCATCTCAAAAATCCTAAAAAATAAGTCACTGCTGGAAAAAATGTCTGTCTTTGGACTGGAGCAATAGAAGGAACCAATGAGACAAAGGCCTTTTTGCAAGTCTTTCATGGAGTGTGACCTTCAGTGTTCCCAGGCTGTGTGAGGGAAGGCAACTCCTGCCAGCCAGATTAAATTGTCAAAGTGAATGAATTTAAAGCCGAGGTTTTAACTTTCTACCTATTTACATATCACATGGAGTTTAACGATTAGCAAATTAGACACAAATCATGTGCAAATCAATGCAAATTACTGGTTCACACAAACAATGTAAACTTCATTTTTCATGTTGGGATGTAGCCAGTGCCTGGTTAACAAGCATATGGATTTCTGATCGGGGTAAATGAGCTACTCCCCCCTCTTCCCCTCTCATTCCTGCGCTTGGCACAAACCCACCACATTTCTCATTCAATCCACATAATTCACTCAGTGCTCTCCTCATGTCAGGCTTCGTGTAGGCAGGTAATAACTTCTAGAGTCATTAAATTAGGCTGTGTGCTTTCTCTAATTTGTGCTCCTTGGTTAGAGTTTTGTGGTCACTTACACTAATTAGAAATGCTCACTTTATTAACAGAAGATATATGCATTGGAAAGCTCCTGGAGATTTCCAAGGTGGTTATAGATCCCTGAAACTTTTGTTTTCTTGACTTCTGAACTGTGTCATATGTAACTATTCTGAACGGAGCTGATGAAAGCCCTTTGATCTCATCCTCATAATTAAAACTCATTGCATTCACTGCTTCTCCAATGTCACTTTTTATTTCAGAGGGGATCTCCCTTTCCCCAGGAGAGATTACACACAGCCAGAATCACAGAATCAGACAACAGCAGTGACCAGAAGCAGCCTCTGGAGATCTGTTCTGCAAACTCCTTCTCAAAGCAGCAGCAACCTCAAAGATAAATCAGGTTTCAGAGAGTCATAGAATCACAGAATTGTTTGGGATCTTATAAATCATGTCATTCCAACCCCCTGCCATGGGCAGAGACATCTCCCACTGTCCCAGGTTTCTCCAAGCCCCATCCAACCTGGCCTTGGACATTTCCAGGGATGGAGCAGCCACAGCTTCTCTGGGAAACCAGTGCCAGTGCCTCACCACCTTCACTGGGAAGAATTTTTTCCTAATATCTCCTTTAAACCAATTCTATTCCTGTCTGAGGCTATTCCTCTTAGTCCTGTCTTCTGGAGTTTGGAAAATCTGCAGAGTCTGTGATTCTGCTCCTTACTTGCTGAACCTCTGTTCCTGTGCTGAAAGGAAAATGAACTTCCTAAAATCCAGTGTGTTTCCACTGCTGAAACATGTGGCCTCTGCCTCCTGACCTTTCATTGTGCAACCCCAGGACTCTCTATCTTCTCTCCATGTCATTGTAGGCAGTGCAAGGAAGGTTGCTCTAATTCCTCTTGCAAATTCTCTCATTCCTGTGCTCCAGCCTCAGCCCTCTCTGTTATACTCACACCAATTTATCATTTTTTGGGAGACTCTGAAAGATTTTCCACAGTTAAAATAGCCAACTGTCCTTTGGTGTGCTGCTGCCAATTAGCTGTGAATTTTGAATAATGAACTTCTTACGCAATTTGCAGCCACCATTTTCCCCTCCTCTCAGAAATTCTGTGTAGCAGAGACCTTCCATTAAGGCCAGGTAAAGAAAAGGACACCTGGAAAACTCTGTTTATCACCCTCAAACTGATTTTGAACTGTTGGAGACAAGGAAGATCAAAACACACAAATCAAGGGAATGTGCCCACTGGCAACATATAATCCTTAAAACTCCAGTGTGCCTCACAGAAAATCCCACACAATGTGCACGTACAGCAAAAGTTGAACTCAAAACATTGCTGAAGTCACAGCATCCATTTAAACTGCCTCAGGCTGTAACATCAGGCAGGGAATGAGTGATTTTAGTCCCTATCAGATGTGAATACCATAAACAATCAAAGAAATACGTCTTCTCTGACATGACCCTTAATCACAGCAAAAAAAAAAAAAAAAAAAAAAAGAGACAGTGACCTTGATTAACATTGTGCTGCTGAATATGATATGAGAGATCCCATTGATCATGGATTTCAGCAGCTGGGGACATATAGAGCCTTTGTTTTTATCCCTTCATTTAGTACCTACAGAATTTAAGGTATGATCAAAATAGAGGAGAACATTATACAGGCTGCATCTGTAATCCTCTGCTCCCTGCTGAATACAAAGCTCTTACATCGTTTGTATGAAATAAGAAAGAAATACTCATATAACCTGGGGTCAATAGGAATTGCGAGTTAAGTTTCCATTTTAATGTGTGTGCAGGAGGACAGAGTTAAAATTCTACAGGCAGCTGCAGGCAATATGTTGTTGACCATTACCTATGTAGCTTCTACAGCATAAATAAGTTAAATGTTCTATTATTATTATTATTATTATTATTATTATTATTATTGTTATTATTTATTTTGGAGGATTTGAGCCTTAAGAGACACCCTTTAACCAGAAAGATGTTTTGTTCTCTAGAAGTACAGTCATCCCTACAACATATTAAAATATTTCCATTTTTTGCTTTTTTTAAATGTTAAAAGTAACATCTTTCCCATGAATATTAATTTTATTTTTTTTTAAGCTTGCTTATTTCACAGTTCATCCTTCTCCCATCTCAGCTGCTCTTTCCTTTGCTCCTTGCCTTGCTGCCCAAAGAAATTAATTCTGATATGCCCATGGTTTTGCATGTATAAAACATCAGATACCAGCATTTTCTGACCTTCTACTTCTTTCAGAATTCTGTTCATTATTCTATGGCTTCAAACAACCAGGTATTATTCATATTTTTTAGACTTCACAAGCATCCATCTGATGTGTCAAATGTTTTAAGAGGCTTAGTCCACAAACATCCAGCAAGATGAAATGTGCAGAAATCAGCTACAGTCTGAATCCTGGACAAAAAAATGTCTACAAATAATTACAGACCTCTCTCATGAGCCCCAGACACAGTCAAACAGACTAAGGTTATGCTAAATCCAGTATTACTGCTGACATTTACAGCCCCAAAAGTTAAGAGCTCTGGAAAGGATGTGGAGCTGTCACTGATTGCAAACTGTTGGGAAAAACTCAGCAAAGTAATGTCATGACTCCCAAAGTGTGCTTGGAATTTGCTTCAAAGTTATTTACCAGGCTAAGGACATCATGTGGATGTCCTGTATTCCAAGTCCTGAGGATAGCAAAGAGGGGGCAGATAATGTTTAATTGTTTAAGAATTCCTAGGAAATCTTTTATGATGCATCAGGAAGTGAACAGGGAGCTCCTCACAGCTTTGGGTACATGAGTTGCTTTTGCAAGCCTGCCTTCCTACAGACATCCACTTCTGAAAACACCTCTGTGCTTTGGGTTTAGGAATTAACCTACATGGGCACTGCAGTGACAGAATTACTTCCTCAGCCAGGAGACTTCATTTACAGCCCTGCACTTGAGATTTTTGCCCCTGCTGCAGTATATCACAGAAACTCATTAAACGAGGTGTCTGCGAACCACTTGCTTTGTATCTAAAAATAAGTTCAGTGCCTTATTTCCACCATGGGATCAATCCAAGAGGGAGATGTTTTTCTTAAGGAATCCAAATGCACCATCATGAACACTGCATCTTTTTGCCTCAGGAACCATATGGATTCGCAGAGCTAGTGAAAAGGTTGTGAGGGTTTTTTTCTCCCCTTGTCTCTCTCTTCCCTTCAGCTCTTAAGTCTGGGCATTGTAAAGGAGGGTTGAGCACTAAACTGCACCCACAAAGAGTTTAGAGCAGTACCAGGTCTGTCTCCAATGCCTCTATTGAATCAAAATAAGCTGACATAAGCTGGATGATAGGATGGCTGGTTTTGTGCTCTCAGAGCTTTTAAATCTCTGTTGAGCTCAAGCTGTGATCAGACTGAAGTTTAACAAAAAAAAAGCAGAGAAACCCGCCTGAAACAACTCTCCCTTAGCTTTGGATGAATGCTATTTATCACTGACAAACTTAAGCCTTTCTTCTAGGTGTTCACTCTGTGCACTTTATCTGCTCCCAGGATTGCTCCATTGTGAAGATGAACACGAGTGTGAAACTGCTCTGAGCACAGTTCCCTTGGGAGGATCTATCAGGCAAAGCTGTTGCTTTCTCAGCTTCTGCAGAAAATTCATTCCAAATATATATCCCATATAAAATACAGTTGAGTATTTTTTTAAATACGCTTCCCTCTCTCCAAGTAAATGCAGCTTCTGTTGTAGCTCAGATGTAGAGCCTTGGATCTGAAGCAGGGATAATCATGATCAGATTACCAGGACATGATGACTCTGAGTTGGGCTTCTATTCCAGATTTGTTGCTTTTCCTTCATAGGTGTTATTTTAATCTTTTCCACAGCCATCACCTCCAGACAGCTTTTGAGTCATGCAGGACATTTGAATTCTATCTTTCCCTTGATATGCATGGATTCATTAACAGCCTGACATCAACAGGATGTGTTAGCAAAGAATTTTTTCTCTTGGACCCCAAGACTCCAATGTGGGTCTTTCATTGCCATTGCAGGTATAGAAATTTGTTTTTTCCAATTTCCTACCTTTCCTCAGAATAGAGGAGCAGGAGGGGAGTGATTGTGTCTCAGCAAGCATTGAGACAAAATAAAACTGAGGAACAAGTGTTAGAATCAGATAATTTTGTAGGTTGCAGAAGAAATTTAAGACCACTGGGTTCAGCTGTTAACCTAATGCTGCCAAGGCCACCACTAGCTGGTTAAGTGCCAGAACAGAGGTACAAATTAGTGGTTTAAACCTTCATCCTTGGAAATTTTTGACATTCAACTGGACAAAGTCCTGTGTAACATGCTCTTACTTTGCAGTTAAGCATTTTTTTGCACAGGATGTTTCACTACAGACCTTATATATTCCCTCATAACCTGATTTTTGTATGATTGCAGTACATAGACTATACAAAATTTTGAATCAAAGGTGGGATTAAATATATGCAAATCCAATCCATAAACACAGTCAACAGCTTATTTAGACTTGTAGTTAACTGTGGGCGATTCTTGCTCCCTGGCCTCCTCAGAGGTGGACTGAGATGTAGGACAGTGTCTGCAGGTGGTAGTGTTTGATTGTGCTGATATTTAACAGAAAAAAAAAAGGAGCTGATGGCTTTGATTTAGGGTTTGTGATTTTACATAACTGACAAGCCAGGCAGAGTCTGTGGATGGGTGTTTTCTATTGCAGTCAAATCAAAACAAATAATATGGTTAAGGCACCATGCAAACTGTTTGGGATATTGTCATATCATTACATGGCTTCTATTTCTGACAAACATTACTTACATTTCAAAGCCCTTTTTTCCCCCAGATTTCCATATGTCAGCTGCTATCAAAATACACTATTTAGAGTTAAGTGGAAAGAAAATTAAAATAATTATTTTTTCTAGTCTCTGATCTTCAAGTGCTCAAATAAAATCCCAGACACTGCAATGAGTGCTAAATGTCCAGCTTTATCCATAACTCCAGGACCACTCTACAAAGATTGTCCAAACACTAGAGGACTCCAGCCTCAGCCTTGCAGCAAATAAAAAACCTGTACCTTTCCCAGGCATTGATTCAGTCATTCAAAGCTCATCTAAAATAGAGAGCTCAAGACTGCGATAAAGATTCTCCCATTTCATATAAATGCTAAATATGATCATCTCTTTGGAGGGATACCAAGCTGTTCTATAGTGTCAATATGTGGTGCTAAAAAGCTAAAAATAAGAAATCAGAAGGAACAATACAGACTCTTACACAAAGTGGCACTGTGGGAAAATCTGTCAGAGAAGCAATCTTCTGGGTGACTATTGAGGCCCTATATCTGAAATACCAAATTAAGTTCAAAAGGTCCAAGCATAGAATGGTTTGGGTGGAAGGGACCTTAAAGCCCATCCAGTGTCACCCCCTGTCATGGTCAGGGACACCTTCCACTGACCCAGGTTGCTCCAAGCCCTGTCCAGCCTGGCCTTGGACACTTTCAGGGATCCAGGGGCAGCCACAGCTGCTCTGGGCACCCTGTGCCAGGGTCTAACCACCCTTACAGGAACATTTTTTTTCCTAATATGCAGTCTAAACCTTCTCTCAGTTTTAGTTCCCCATTGTCCAATCACTGTATGCCTTGTGAACAGTCTCTGACCATTTTTATTGAACTCTTTAGGCATAGGAAAGCTGCACTGAGGTCACCCCAGAGCCTTCTCTTCCCCAGGATGAACAATCCCAGCTCTCCCAGCCTTTCCTCCCAGCAGAGCTACTCCATCCTTTTGATCATCCTGGAACCTCCTCTGGACTCTCTCCAGCAGCTCCAGGTCCTTCCTGTGCTGGGATCCAAGAGCTGTAGCAGCTCTGCAGGTGAGGTCTCACCTGAGCAGGGCACAGGGGTAGAATCCCCCTTTTCCTGCTTCCCACCCTGGGATCAGCCCAGCACATGAAGGATTTCAGAGGTGGGTCATGTCCTGCTCTCACCTACCAGCACCTCCAAGTCCTTCTCCCAGGGCTGCTCCATCTGCTCACCCCCTACCCTGGATGGTGCAAAGGACTGGTCTCAGAGGTTACATGAGCACATAATCACGCACAGTCTTTAAAGTTTCATCAGAAACTCCTAAATGGCTGCCTAAACCAATTTCAAGTCATAAGGAAGAAGGCATCCATCCAGTGTGCTTCCATTTAATCTAAAACCCAGTTCCAGGGAACATGAGCAAACACAAAAAGGAGAAAGTACTGAAAGCATACCAATACTAAAGAAAAAAAAAACAAAACAAAAAAACAACAAACCTTTTTGCATTAGCTGAAAGGATTTTATTCTGGAGATCTCTTGACCTATTATGGAAAATGGTTTCTGCCAGTTCAGGCGAGGGTAGTACAGTAGTGGGCACAGTGCTAGGGAAGAGAAATCACTCAGATTAATTAGCAATATAAATGCAAATTCCAACAGGTGAGTGACAAGCAATTGCTGAAACTGGATGTACTTTCAGTCTTAAATTCAGATAGTGATGTGAGACTAAGAGACAGCTATAGCATGTTAATGTAAAAAGCTACTCAAAAAGTTAAGATGAAGGTTAAAACCTACTTTGAGCATGTACACTCCAGATCCAAATTTATTGATGGATATGAATAGAAGAACAGTTTACTCATACAATAGTTTTACAGTCCCTTATCTCATGTGTAGGAAGAAGCATTAGTGCCAACCTCATGCTAATAGATTGCTGGGAAGCAAGAACAAAGCAAAAGATGATCTGCCTTGCTGAGAGACTCAGAGTTTGATACCAGTGGGAAATTTATTTCAGACAGGTTTACACCATGCAGTAAATAAAGCACTGAGTTTGCAAGATTGTGTGTATGCGAGCTCACTAGGAAAGTTTGGCCAACAAATCAGGTGTAACCTTGAGTTTGTCACCAGCCTCCCATCCATTATCCTTTTCTTCTCCCTCTGCAGTAGCACTTACATTACAAATTATGTCTCCTCTTTTCTACAAGAGATAACCCAGATCCCTCCAGTTTTCTTCAGAGGCAACATTTCTTCATTTCTTATCACATTTTCTGCTTTCTTCAGTTGATCCATCTTAGACTTGATTATTTATAAATAAATGTAGAAATTTGAACTTAAGTATGTCTTTTTTTTTCCCTTTACTCTTTTTTTCTTAAGACTTTGGAACAATTAAATCCAGGTTTAAATAAACTGATTCAATCAGTCTTTGCTCTGAACAAATTATCATGGTGCCAATATTAATGGTGCATGTTTATGCACACAAGTAATTAGTGAAGCCTCAACACAAAATGCTTTCTTACCTTGTACTTTCTGTGGTCTAAAATATCTGATATTTTTTCAAAATTATTTCTCCCTTCCAAAAATGTGAAATTATCTGTGTAGGGTTTGTATTTACCCTTATCCTATTGCACTGATCCAGTCAAACAGAGGCATCTGAGCAGCCTCAGATCAGAAACAAAATCCAGGCAGAAAAAGGTTTTTAATTCACTGGGCTATCCTCAGACCTCCAGATTTTCAATACAGTTACAGCTGACCTTGAAACTTTGGATTTGTGGCCGAGGAGATAATGGCAGAAGTGCTGATAGACTAAGTAGTGTTTTGGGATATGAATCTGGAGTTTACTCCCACCAGCAGTAGATCATTCTGCAGATGAGGTATTACTTTATCCTGGTACTCTTACCTCTGTCAGCACCAGGAGTAGTTATCTCCCTCCATATCATTAAGGGAGAAAAATCCTCCAGAGTGGCAGGAAACAATTTACACTTTGGAACAAGGGAAAAAAAGATATATAGGGGAAGAGACGGTAACACAATTTGTGTGTGAGCCATAAGTTGTGTGGCAGTGAGAAAGGATGAGTCTCAAAGAGAGTGAAAACAAGAATGCAGTTACTTTGCTACTACAAGAGATTAAAACAATCCTAAAATCCCTCAGTAGGATATATATGTGTGTGAAATCCCACACAAACACACCCAAGTCCTTAGGATATCTTTTTAAAAATTTCAAAGTATTTCAGAATACTGATTACCTTACACATTTTCTCAAATGAAGGGTAGAACTAATACTTAAGGTTTTACTGTATGAAGTCAGGTGATTTCAGTGGCAGTTTGTGTGTTCAAGATCTTTACAAAATACACCACTAACCCTTAAAAAAATCTCAATTACTGCCTGCATTGAATGCCAATGATCCGTGTTTCTTGGAAGTAAAAGGAAGATTTATTCAAATGATGCTACACAATTGAAAGAATTCTCAAAGAAAAGGGAATTTTTATTCAAATGATGCTAAGTAATCCAAAGGATCCTCTAAGAAAAGGGACTGGTGATGCTAAGAGATCTGAACAGAGACACAAATCTTCAAAATTCAGCCTGGAGCAAATTTCAGTGGCTCTGGTCATATTCCAGATTACTGAAGTTTTTCACTATTCATCTTTGCTGTTGTGTTATGTCCAATGCTTGTTTGAAGAAACAATATTGGAAAATTAATTTGAAAAAAATGAACCAGGGTACAGGAAATAAATTGCAGGAAATAAATTGCAAGTTGGACATCAAAATTACCAGGCAGAACAATTCTAAAGCAGCTAATTTTCACACTGACCTTGGTGATTCAAGAGAACATACTCTTTATCAATCAGCCTGTCTGCAAACAGCCAAAGATATGTTTTGGGCTCACAGACATTCTAAGAATAATTTGTAAATATTTTGTTACCAAGGTTTATTTAAAAACCTATAATATAATCTAAATATGGAGGAGGGAAGAGTCAGGAAACTTTCAAAATACTTCTTAAAATGAGGTATGGGAAAATAGTTGGTCTCAAATTCAGGGTCAGTTGGTCTCAAATTGTCCAAGTAGATCTTAATGCTCCACTGCTGGTGAGAGCCTGCCCTGGGCAGTCATGAGTAAGGACCAAATCACCCACCCAAACATACAGACAGAGGGGGAAATAGAGGAGAACACAAAGCCTCACAGTCCCCACAAGTGACTTGGCTTGTGGAAGAATCCTGAAAATAATTTCAGCAGTGCAGAGCAAGCGACATTGATATAAATTTGAGTTTTCTATTTCAGTCTGAGGAGAGGGAAGGCGCTCAGGAAAGCTGCAAGGGACTGGCTGCTGCTGGGCAGAGGCTCAGCCATAGCTGTCGAAGGGATGTGCAACTTTGCCCACTTTCATTTAGAGAGTGCCTTTTCCAGCTCATCCCTTAGCATCATTAACATAATTAATAATTGCTAGAAGTTGCCTGCTCTACCCATGCTGGGAGTAGCAATTTCCTAGGTAGCTGCAGATGCCTTGCATCAAGGTTACCTGTAATGGAGGGATGAGGATGGAAAGTGAGGAGTGTGCAGCCTTCTGTCACACACATAATGTTGTTGTGCTCATGATGCAGTCCTTTTCCTGGCTAAATCTAGGAAAACTGAATTCTGCCCCATCCCTGCACGTGCATTCTGTTCCTGTGGTCAAATAAGCTTTCAGACATATCAAAGAACTAATATTAACTATATTATACCAAAGCCAATTGGATAAGATTGTTGGAGAATATCCTGAGTTGGAAGGGACCAGAAAGGATCATCCAAGTTCAGCTCCTGGCCCTGCACAGGATCCCTCCAAGAATCCCACTCTTAGCAGATAATATGCTGCCCTCACAGCATATCCTTTGTCAGTGAACTGGCTGGTTAGTCAGGACCCACACACCTCAGGTTTTACTTTTGGCTTTGCAGGGTGGCCTTGGGTAATTACTTTTCCCTTGCCCAAACTTCCCTTTCCCCCTGTACAAAGAAGTGCAAGTGATCTGCTTCTACCAAGTGCTGGAAGGGATTAAGATATTCTTTAACTTTGGAAGTCACTTAAGAGACTCTTATCTCCCCAGGCAAATATTCTTTTGCTGTTCAGAAAAACAATAACCTGGAAAGGTACCAACAAAGAGCCTTCATTAGTGTGGAATAAAGATTGCCCTGATACTCTTCCAAGATTGTTGGAAGTAGTACTCTGCCAGCTAAAGAACACAAATTATATGGCAATAATACCTTGCCTCTACTTTCTGAGGAGGTCAAACACTTTTTTCTTGCAGATTATGCACTTTTTATGGAGAATCATAGAAAATTCGGGATGGAAGAGACATTAAAAACCATCCAGTCCAACCCACTTGGAAAAAAATAGGGAAAAAGTTGGAGTCTCCTAGAGAAGATGGTCCACAATAATTATTGCTTACTGTTTAAATCCCTTTTCCTTTGGAAAGAGGAGAGCTGAACCCTGCTGGAGAAGGCACCTGCCACAATCTGTGTCCCTGGCATTGTCCTGGGATCACCTCCACACCTCTTGGATAACTCACTGCTGTTATTCCATGCTGTGCTCTCCTGCCCAGCCCTGCAGCTCTGGACTATAAAAGTGCCACCTTTTACAGCTGGCTGTGAAGATGGTAACGCTCAGCAAATAAATTCTGAGCCACCTGATATCAACAGGTACCCTCAATCACAGGGGGAGAGCAGAGCATCCCCAGCAGCTGCTGGCACAGCTCTGCTGGCCTCACAGTCCCCCAGCCTCCAACAAGGCAGGAGCAGTGCAGTGACATCAGGGACAATTGCTAGTTTGGGTGGAAAAATCTGCTTGGCATTATTATTTATCAGTTTTCTCTTTTTAAAACCTGTGAGTGTCACTGCTGATGCTTTGGGAAGGCAGCAGAGTAATCTGAACTCTACCTAATGAACTTGTGCTAATCAATAAAATAAGTGGTCTGTGCTGTGCTCTTTTAAATTTAAGTTTTTAATTTTTTTCTCTGATAACAGCAATGGTATTAAAACAGTCTCTTTGTACTAAGGAAATGGAATTCATAGCTGTAATCAGAATTTTATTCTTATTGGTGAGCTAGAAAGAGAACACAGTCTACAATATCATATTGTGGGTGCGCTTCCACATTCACTGCTTATTTATTTCCCAAGAGCCTAAAGGATTTTTACTTTAATCAGTAAAAAAGCAGCAATTCCCTATAATATCTTTCAGGTCATGCAATGTCTATATTGAGGCTATCACGTGTTGTTTTTTCTTCTGTGGTGGTTTTGTTTCTTTTGGAGGGGTGGAGGGTGTGAAGAGGGAGAAGGAACAGCACTCGAGAAAGAATTGTGTAACTGAGACAACATCCTCAAGCTTTCAGTGAGAAACTCCCAGGCAAATTCTACATACAATTTTAAGACAATTTTAAGTGAAGAGTTAATCATTGGGTTTATTTTAAAAGGAGGAAAAAAAAAGAATTAAAAAATAATAATAACAAAAGGAAGTTATGCCAACTTCAGTAATTAAATATTGAACCATACTATAGTTTAATGTATTCTATTCCTCCTTCAGCCTGGCCACATGCTCCTGACAGGATTTCTGTGAAAACCAGTACAATAATCATCAGCAATTTATCTTCATCTGCCAAAAAAATTTACAAAAATCTCATCCACACCACGGGTGACCTTCCTGTGGCTCTGTCTGTGTACACAGCTGATAATTGTCACATTCTGGAGCTTTAGGCAGCATAAAGGCTTCTCTGATGCTGTGTCTAATGGATTCACACACCTCTGCATCCACATTAATATTTACTGCTAATTATTGTTGCCAATACAGAGCAAATAAACCAAGTGTGAGGATTCATTTGGGTTTCTGAGTGAGGCTAGCATTTCACAGCAATATCTTAAAGCTGCAATGCATCCCATGAAGTTTTATCAGACTTTTGCCACACAGCATTGGGGAAATAAATGCCAAAGGCGTTAAAAATATAGGCCCTTACTGTTCTTTGAAAAAAAATGTTCTGTGATCTCATTGTAGCATAGAATGTAACTTTGTATTTCAAATATTTTTTTTCCTGTGTATGAGTGCATTGATAAGATAATGAAACAGAAATAAGATGTTACTGAACAGCTTTCCTGTGTGTGGCTTTGCCAGTTGGAAAAAACACTATCAGCAGCAGGAATAAAACAGCCAAAAATCAAAGTTTAGGAAGGCTTAGGAAGATTATTGCATTACCTCCAG